>JAVJIF010024418.1:0-68770 GCA_038442645.1 Agave tequilana | reverse complement strand
TTTGCGTTTAAGCCCCTTACTTTTGCAAAATTAAGTTATTTCCCAACTGGCCTCGATCTCTTCCGAGTTGATCGTAAATTTCTTTGATCTCAGTTGATTCCAGCAGTGTCAAGCCTCCTATCTAGCCTTCAACTCCTTTTAACGCGCTTTACGGTCTCGAAAGAGTCTTTTGTGGTCCAGTCTTCTCCTAATAACTTTGTCTGCAAAATAGACTAAAAATACCCGAGTAGCACTTATTTATAGACAAATGATAGATAAATATGGGAATGAAAATGTGACAAAATCATGCTGATCAGCTATGCACCTACTAAGATCTTGATCAAAGAATCTGTCACTAATTAAACACAAGATCATTAGTAATATAACTATATGAGTTAATCATCATCAAAACTAGAGTGATGGGCCTTTGGGCCAACACGGACATTCGACTATGATATGTTCGGGTTTCTGACAGTTGAAACAGATGATTTTCTTTTTCTCCTTTCCTTACCATCGTCTCCTATTGTTGATCTTTGTCTTATTGTACATACTCTTTATATTTCTTACAAGGAGGAAAAGATCTTCATCATCATCTTCTTCTTCATCATCGTCGGAGATAGTGGGAGTAGACTTGAAGGTAACTATCTTCTTCTTTTGTGGTGTCGTTGTCTTCTCTAACCTTCCTCTCTATCTTATGGGTCTTAAAGTTGCCGATAAGACTGATGAGCTCCATCTCTTCTTTGTCGTTTAACTCTTTCAATGTACTAGCTATGACTTCCCATAAGGGTGAAAGTGCACGAATGACCTTCTAGACTTTTTAATCATTGTCAATGGCATCACCTAAAGAAGTAAGACCATTAGTTATTTTAGTAAATTTTGTAACCATATCATCAATGGACTCATTTTCATGCATAGTGAAGTTTTCATATTGGGAGCGCAAGAAATCAATTTAGCCCTCTTGACTTGTGATGTTCCGTCATGAGTGACCAATAGGTGTGATCAAATCTCGTAGGCGAATTTGCAATGAATGACCCTATGTCATCATCGTTCAAGACTTGAAGCAATAGTGTGCCTTTGCATTAGCATCAAACTCCTTGGCGGCAAATATCAGACCAAGTGTCCTTGTAATATCCCTAATTTGTAATACATTATTTAATATATGTAATTAGTATTTTATATTATATGCGTGATTTATATTAATAGATAAATTTTTATTGATTTAGTTTGAGTTATTTTTAAATCTTAATAATTATCAGTATTATCATTATTTGGCATTA
The DNA here is from genome assembly GCA_038442645.1 of Agave tequilana. NCBI lineage: Eukaryota > Viridiplantae > Streptophyta > Magnoliopsida > Asparagales > Asparagaceae > Agave > Agave tequilana. The sequence goes on along the minus strand of JAVJIF010024418.1, from coordinate 67,514 downwards.
GTAATATGGGTTTTTATTATTATTATGAATTTTATAAAAAAATTGTTATGCATCTATATTATATAATTAAATTATTTATGATGATTTTACTTATTATTTACCAATTGTTATTATTATTATTATGAATTTTTTTTGTATATGCATTATTTTGACGAAACCCAACCCATTAAACCTTAATCTTTTCATCTTTTTCATATTTTTTTTTCTCGTCTTCCCTTTTATTTTCTGAGCCCAGCAATCAAGCCCATCTCTTCTCTCTCTTATTTTTCCTTTCATTTAATTAAGAGTATAACCCAAACCAACCCAATATCTTTACCCTTTAACCCTAGGCCCATTTCAATTTCTGCTCATTCTTTTATATTATCATTTTCCCCCCAAGGCCCACTTACCCGACTCTCCCATCTCTATATAAACTCTTATTAGTTTAACCCTAACTCTAATAAATCCTAATCCATCTCCTTCTTCCCTCTGCTGCACCAACCCACGTCCTCCTCCTTATCTTTTTCTTCACTTTCACTCACAACCACACCTTTGGAGCACGAGCAAGCCATCATCCACCCCCGCGAACTCCGCCGATGTTGTCGCGAGCTCCGTCAACACAAGTCACCACCACATGAGTTCTCCTTCTCCTCCGACAAGCTGACTATTCATCGGAGCACCCATGCACAACCGCTCTCCTTCTCTGATCTCCTCGTCCGCCGCTGCGATTTTTCCTCATTCTACTGCATGGAACCGAATGAAAGTTTAGCAAGAGATGATATGCTTGAAGAATTTGATTTAAGATCTGAAAAGGAGTTTTGGGACGAAATACGAAGAGGATTGGTTGATAAGGATGCGTGCTTGCGGAAGCAAGCATTACATATTCTTAAAGTATCATTTAGTAACTATTCTTCTTATGATAGTTTCAATGTTCATTACCCTACGAGCAATTCAGATCTTGTTGCATTTCCTTCAAATAATCATACTATTTCATGTAATGGGACCTCATCATATGTTAATATCACAAAGAGAGATAAGTGGGCAAAAAAAAAAAAAGCCAAATCCTTGGGTGTTGGAGAAGTATGCCATCAGGTTGATGGTCTTTTGAGTAGTCAAGAGAGATGAAAGGTCTTTCAACTATTATATGAAATGCTTGAAGAATATGGCACACATTTAGTTGAGGCTGCTTAGACTCATCAGGTATCTTTGTTGCTCCAGTCTTGGTCCTTGAAATATATAAAAATCCTAGAACATTTGAAGTTTATGAAGTTCAAATGGAAACTGTAGAAGGAATTTTCAGTTGGCTTGCAATACTGTAGGAGTGTGGTTTTGTCCATGAAAAACGCCAAGTGAGATGCTTATATTTTAAAAAAAAAAAAACTTTAAATTCTTACATGATGATGAAATCACCCAAAACTTTAATGGTGATTGAGTCACCAACAAGCACAAAGGGTGATAGAATCACCAAGACTAAAATGTGGAAGCCAATGATAAAATCACCCAATAGATCTAGAATCAATACATCTCAAGAACAAGTATATATATATATATCTATGTACATACCTGAAGCCATTAGAAAGATTGATGATTGATGATATAACTAAGATCCCAGTCCCTTCTAATATCTCCTTGCAAACCCTAAATGTAGTCTCCTTTCTTCTCTCTGTCTCTCTTAATGCACTAACACAAAAACTGTAATTTGATGGTGTAATAACAATAAGGGGTGTATGTGCCTTTTATAGAGGAGAGAAGAGGGTCCACAAAAATAGCAAGTAACCGGTATGGGAGAAAACCACCCATCATGGCCCTTGATCTCCCATACGGTTATTTAACTTAAATAAAAACAACCTTTATATTCGGGCACTCATTATATATCAGTTAGGCTATTATTTATGGAATCCAATTAATAAATAACGGTTAGTGGGCCACTAAAACGTGAGACTAACATTCTCCCACTTGGACCACTAGCCGATTACGTTACAACTTTAGAAAATAAACAAAAAAGACTCATTTAAATACATTGACTCCGTTGGATTCCATACTGAAAAATTTTGACACGTGATCACAAATTTTGAAAATAATAACTGATAAGCCCAAATAATGAGATACTGTAATATTGCAATTAGCTTGGACCACCAATGTGAGTCATAGCGGTTATACAACATTTATGTCATACTCCCTTCTACGTACCACAACACTGATAACCCTCACTAATAGAGTCTGTAACCGAAACGACCCCTGTAATTTGTCTTGTCAAGACTTTACCTGTTTAACAAACATACATACATAATATGTGCACACAAAGTTGGATAACAGGAAATACAGAAACAAACTTTTATTGCGCAATAATGTCAATTACATAACCACCAAAACATACATTACAGATTACTCAAAAGACCCATTCTAATAACATGTTCTTTGAATGTCTTTGGAGGCAATCTCTTGGTCAACGGATCAGCAACCATTAGAGTGATACTTAAATTCTCAATTGACACTTGTTGTTTCTGAACTCTTTCTCTAACGACTAAGTACTCAAGTTCTATGTGTTTGGAACCACTAGAGTACTTTCCATTCTTAGAGAAGAAAACGGCTGCTGTATTATCACAAAATATCTTCAGCGGCCTGACAATAGAATTAACTACACCAAGTGCTGAGATGAAATTACGTAACCATAATGCATGACTCGTGGCCTCGAAACATGCTACGAACTCAGCCTCCATTGTGGATGAAGCAGTGATAGACTGCTTTACGCTCTTCCACGAGATTGCCCCACCAGCTAGCATGAATATAAAGCCTGAGGTAGACTTTCTGCTATCTGGGCAACCAGCAAAATCTGAGTCCGAATAACCGATCACTTCTAACTGATCTGATCTCCTATATGTGAGCATATGATCCTTCGTCCCTTGAAGATACCGCATCACTTTCCTTGCCAATTTCCAATGCTCCATTCCTGGATTACTCTGGTATCTTCCTAACATTCCAACTGCAAAACTGATATCTGGCCTGGTACAAGTTTGTGCATACATCAAGCTCCCAACTGCTGACGCATATGTAACTTTCTGCATTTGTTCCTTTTCTAAGTCATTTCTAGGACACTGACTCCCACTTAATTTGTCACCCTTCATGATAGGTGCACAACTGGCTGAAAAAAGTTCCATGTGAAATCTTTTCAAGACTCGATTGATATAACCTTTCTGAGACAGTCCTAACAATCCTCGAGATCTATCCCTGAAGATCTCTATGCCAATGACATAAGCTGCCTCACCTATATCAACCATCTTAAAGTTCTTGGTAAGATAGTCTTTGGTTTCATACAGTAAACCAATATCACTACTGGCTAACAAAATATCATCCACATACAGAACCAAAAAGATAAACTTGCTCCCACTGATCTTCAGATATATACACTGATCAACAGTGTTTTCTTTAAATCCGAATGAGGTAATGGTATCATTAAACTTTATATACCATTGCCTGGAAGCTTGTTTCAGTCCATAGATGGATTTCTTTAATTTGCAAGCCAAGTGTTCTTTTCCTTTCTTTGCGAACCCTTCAGGTTGCTCCATGTATATTTTCTCATCCAAATTTCCATTCAGAAAAGCTGTTTTCACATCCATTTGATGTAACTCTAAGTCATAATGAGCTACAAGGGCCATAATGATTCTAAAAGAGTCCTTCTTTGATACTGGAGAGAAGGTTTCTCTATAATCAATGCCTTCTTTCTGAGTGAAACCTTTAGCCACAAGTCTGGCCTTATATCGTTCGATATTGCCTTTGGCATCGCGCTTGGTCTTAAAGACCCATTTACACCCGACTTTCTTACAGTTACTAGGCAATTCGACGAGATCCCAGACTTTGTTATGGTCCATAGATTTCAACTCCTCATTCATAGCATCAATCCATTTGCTAGAATCATTACTTTCGATGGCTTGTGAAAATGAAACTGGATCTTTATTAATCCCAATATTGAAATCAGATTCCTGTAGATATACCACATAATCATCTGAAATGGCAGATCTTCTTTCCCTCTGAGATCTCCTCAAAGCTTCCGGTTGTGGTGGTTCTACAACATTTTCAGTGGCGATATCCTCATGAAGTGGTGAACCATTTTCATTATATTGTTCTGATGACTCAGCTTGATGATTAAGCTGAGGGACAACAATTTCTCTTAAAGGAAAGGGTATTGGGATATTTACCCTTATCACCTCAAGATCCACCTTTCTTGGTTCATCACTCCCACTAATTTCGCCATTCTCAAGGAATCTGGCATTACCAGTTTCAACAATTCTGGTACTATGGTTAGGACAATAGAATTTGTACCCTTTAGACTTATCTGGATAACCAATGAAATATCCAGATATGATCCTGGAGTCTAATTTCTTTTCATGTGGATTATATATTCTAACCTCTGCTGGACAACCCCAAACATGTAAATGCCTTAAACTAGGTTTCCTACCAGTCCACAACTCGAAAGGAGTTGTTGATACTGCCTTACTAGGAACCCTGTTCAAGATATACATAGCAGTCTTTAAGGCTTCACTCCACAATGAATTAGGTACATTAGAGAAGCTCATCATGCTCCTAACCATATCCATAAGTGTCCGGTTCGCCTTTTAGCAACTCCATTCTGCTGAGGCGTACCGGCATTGTGTATTGAGCACAAATGCCATGCTTTTCTAGAAATTTGGCAAATGGGCCAGGATTCTGTCCTGACTCATCGTATCTACCATAATACTCACCACCTCGGTCTGATCTCATGATTTTAACTTTTCTATCTAATTGTCTCTCGACCTCTGTAATGAACACCTCAAGAATGTCAACAGCCTGAGATTTTTCATGAATTAGATATACATAACCATAATGAGACAGATCGTCTATAAAGGTGATAAAGTATCTCTCTCCCGTAAAACATGGAATAGTGAGTGGTCCGCAAATGTCTGTATGAATAATCTCAAGAAGCTCTTTGCTTCTTGTGGCACCTTTCTTGGTGTGTTTGGTTTGCTTTCCTTTTATGCAATCCACACACAATCCAAAATCAGTGAAGTCTAGGTTATCCAAAATCTCATTCTTCACTAATCTTTCAATTCTATCCCTGGAGATATGCCCCAGTCGTCTATGCCACAAGATAGAAGATTTTTCATCAATTAAGCCACGTTTAGAACCAACATTCGAATGCAGGGTTAAAAGAGATTGTGCAAACTCATAATTCAAGGAAATTTTATATAAGCCATCACATAAAATTCCATGTCCAACCGAAAATGAATTAAACATCAAATTGAGTTTTCCACAACTAAATAAAACTGAATATCCAGCAACATCTAATTTGGATAAAGACATTAAATTCTTAGAAATCGAAGGTACATAACAAGTGTCTACAAGATCCATCTGATGACCCGTCTCTAAGAGTAGGCGATAAGTTCCGACAGTCTCGACCTCCACTTTGAGACGGTTCCCCATAAAGACAAATCTTTCACTTTCCTTCGGTTTCCTGGTTGTAAGGAATTCCTGCATTGAATTAGTTTTGTGAGTTGTGGCTCCAGAGTCAATCCACCAAGTATTAGAAGGAACTTTAGCAAGATTTGATTCATAACATACAAAAGAAAGATTCATACCTTTCTTTTCGAACCAAGCCTTTCTCTTATTGCAATTCTTCTTCACATGTCCTTTTCTGCCACAAAAGTAGCATTTGACAGTGAAACTCTTTCCATGACCCTGACTACTTTCCCCAGGTTCGTTTCGGTTTTTTCGGTGGAAACCTCTTACCTTTTCCATACTTTCCTTTCTTATGTATAGCTCCTTGAGTTACTGCCAACACCGAGTGATGTCCTTCTTGCCTCAGTCTCACTTCCTCTTGAACGCACATATTAGTCAGTTCATTCAAATTCCACCTATCCTTATGAGTATTATAGTGAATCTTGAATGGTCCGAATTGAGGAGGAAGTGAGTTGAGGATGAACTGTACCAAGAAAGATTCATCTACTTTCATTCCCAGTGTTCCTAATTTGCAGCTTTATCAGTCATATTGAGGATATGTTCTTGGACTCATCTACTACCATCATATTTCATGGTAGTTAACTAAGCCATAAGAGTGCCAGCCAATGACTTATCAGCAGATTTAAAACTGTCTTTTACAGCAGTTAAGAGTTCTGAAGCGTTATCAGTCTGAGGGAGCGAAGTTTTGATATTGTTGGCAATGGTCATTTTAATAAACATAAGACTAAATCTGTTCGACCTTTCCCAGGCTTTAGCATGGCTAACCTGATCTGCTGTACTTTCAGCACTGACTTCCTCAGGTTTCTCAACTAGAAGAGCCAGATCAAGATCCAGTACACCCAGCGTGAATTGAACATGTTCAAACCATTCAGAAAAGTTCGTACCATTCAGGGCTGGAATGCTAGATGCATGAGAGTGTAAGGAAGTGGGAACGTTCACTGAAACAAAATAGGATAATGCTCACATTAAGGCCTCGAGTTAATACAAAAATTTAAATTTTATGAAGATGAACTATTGATATCACTTCGATTTCTCCTTTGGGCGAAACCTAAGCATATCAGCATTCACTCTACAGGTGAAACCTTTTATCACCTATGTAGGTCTAATGTAATTTATGCCACTTAGACAGTAAGTCATGTTACCTTTGGGTATCCAATTCTACACCACTAAGTTGCACAAATTACACTACCCTACCCGGTTCGTAATTATTTGAAAGAGACTCTCCTTTGGGTTAGTCCCAATCTCCTAACTAGAACCGCCACGAGAATATTATTGACTTTAATGTCACCCTTATTGACAAGTCTTTTTATGTAGTTGTATATTCATAAGGCTCACTAATGTAGGTCACTTTGGCAACTACTAAATCATTAAACCGTATGAATATAAAACTAACCAATAACATTCTCTAACCTTTTATTTGAGTTATTCTATAATTCACCAATATTGTCACTTGACCAATTCAATCACTATTAACACAATAATATTAAATGTGTAACATACATTTATGTGATTGGCAAATTTTATTCAATGACAGACAATTAGCATGAACTCAAAATAAGAATACATAAATTACTATAAATATTAGTCAAAGACTTAATATATATGGATGCAAGTCAATAACCATTTGAGACCCTAAAAGCATTCCCATTCACGGCACAAAAAAACGAAACGTATGAAAAGACCTTTTATGTTCTGTCCTTAATTAAGTCTTCACAGCACGTAAAACGAAGAGATGCATCATTATAAAAAACCAAATCTCTTATTTATATTATATATATATAATATAAATAAGAGTGGCAACAATATCTTTGAAAATTTTATCACATATTATAAGAAACCAATAACTGAAGCACGGATATGGAAAAGAAAACAAAACATCTCATGACTTACCATCGAAAGATCAAACAGTATACTTATAACTTCATTCTGAGATGAATAGATTCAAAACCATGCTCTGATACCAAATATTAAAAAAAAAAACTTTAAATTCTTACATGATGATGAAATCACCCAAAACTTTAATGGTGATTGAGTCACCAACAAGCACAAAGGGTGATAGAATCACCAAGACTAAAATGCGGAAGCCAATGATAAAATCACCCAATAGATCTAGAATCAATACACCTCAAGAACAAGTATATATATATATATCTATGTACATACCTGAAGCCATTAGAAAGATTGATGATTGATGATATAACTAAGATCCCAGTCCCTTCTAATATCTCCTTGCAAACCCTAAATGTAGTCTCCTTTCTTCTCTCTGTCTCTCTTAATGCACTAACACAAAAACTGTAATTTGATGGTGTAATAACAATAAGGGGTGTATGTGCCTTTTATAGAGGAGAGAAGAGGGTCCACAAAAATAGCAAGTAACCGGTATGGGAGAAAATCACCCATCATGGCCCTTGATCTCCCATACGGTTATTTAACTTAAATAAAAATAACCTTTATATTCGGGCACTCATTATATATCAGTTAGGCTATTATTTATGGAATCCAATTAATAAATAACGGTTAGTGGGCCACTAAAACGTGAGACTAACAGCTTAATTATGCAATCATTTTTTAGCATCAACTGGGAGAAATATGGAACTTGTGCACAAAAGGTGCCAAGAGGCTTTGTCCTGGGCTCACTCATACTCGGGCTGAATGATGTGGTGCATCCCAGGGAGTTTGCGATGCAGACCCATTTGGGTGAGATCCGGACCCATTACAGGAAATTTGAATTCGTATTCACTGTAGATTTGATGCACTAGCGATTCGAAGACCGATTCATGAGATGATCTGTAGATTTGTACCAGTTCATACGGTGAAGACCGATAATGATTCGGTTCCAAAACAATAACATTTCATGTGAGTGTTTGCTTTCATGTTTTTTTTTCTTATTTACCATCGTCAATGCATATTTGTGTTCTATTCATGTTATTTCATATGACCACCTGATATATTATACCGGTATATTTACCTATATCACTTTATGAGACATCAGTGAACATTCACCGTATTTATTTTATTGATCTGAGTATTTATTAGCGTCTTTTCATGTGTAGTTATTTACCACTATTGATCCAGAACTAGTTGAGGTATACCTTATACTGTGACTTTATTTGACTTACTGATCAGTTGACCTTCTTCAAATTTGAGGATAAAGGACTTATCTTCTGCATAGTGTCTACTGGCAGTTGATGGTGATTATTCCGATTAGAACTCCTGTGAATATTGAGGAAGTGTTAGATATGACATTGCTGACTGATTTACCGAAACTTGGAGTGGCATTGACTTAGTTAGAGCTAGAGTTGACCTGAAATAGATATTCTTTACATTAGATTTGATTAATAGACTCAATCGTGATGGACTTGATCTTGGGTTGAGGGGTAGGCGTAGATTGGATTGACCTGACCTGGTGCATCTATATACGGAATTGATTAATTACTTAGATTTCTAGATCTTGTGATTGAGCTTAATAGAAGTGGGAATATATGATGATTTTAATCAGATTGGATACTGATGATTGGTTAGATATAGATGATTATGTATTCTATATATTGGGACTTGGATATATCATTGACTTAGAGGATGTATATACTGATGATGTAAAGCAGGGATACACTGCTGAGTTGATTGAAATGAGGTTTGTGTTCTTTTCAGAGTATTTTGATTAGTGTTCTGATGAGATTGATGTAGTTGGGTTGATATTTGTGAGTATTTCCGATTTTACCTCTGATTATACTGTCTAATTATTGATGATCTTGTGGATGTTGATTATCAGACATAGAGGTTTTCTAGATTCCATATTGCATGAGGATGTTCTACTCTTTATTCATTTTGGTATCCGTTGACTTAGTTGATCTCAAGGATATCAGTAGACTACTCTTCATGATTGATTCCTAGTGATTGTTGTTATTCAGTTATAGAGATAAGGTTATTATGAGAGTAATTTTATTGATATCGGTAACCACTTATATATTTAGAGTTTGATTGCAGTTATTTTTTTTTCAGTTATTGGTGACCTAGAGGATTAGAGTAGATTGATAGGGTGAGGGAACTGATTATTAGCTTATTGGACTTGCAATTTACGGTACCTGATACTCTGTTACAGACTTAGCATTTGATGTTCACAATAACTATTGAGATTATAAGTTGGTAGATTCATTACTATTATATCCATTATAGGTGGATGAGATATTGATTGATTTTAGATGAAACTGTACAAGGAATCAGTATCCAGACTTTATATAGTATTAATTCATGTTACAAAAGTTACTGGAAAAGTATTGCTTGACCGTAACACCTTGTACAGTTCTATTGTTCATCGTATACATGGTTACTTATATTGTTTACTGTCCTTACTACTGTTCACCGTGTATACGATTACTGTTTACTATTATACTGTACCGTTACTGTCACTGTATCGTCCCAGTATTCTAAGTAACATGGGTATAGATTGTTTTAACTGAATTGAATAATAATGTAAATAAACAACTTATACTGGGATTAGGGAAATTGATGGAGGAGACAACATTTGTATTTTAGGTGGACCTAGGATATAGGTTGCGCAGCTGACTTACGGTTCCACTGCAAAGTTCCAGAGGATGACTGACATCCCATCTGTTTATTGTTCCACAGTATTACTGTGAATATTATTCCACAGTGATATTGTGAGTACTGTTACTAACTACCTGGCGGTAGGGCCTGGTTCAGTGCCAGACATCTGGGTCGTGGTCCCGGATATGTACAGGACCACATAAGCATGGATAATGTCTCCAACTAAGTAGTTTCAATAACTTAGGACCTTGATTGACACGTATAGTAGGCGTAGTATGAGATGCGTCTATTAGATGTGGCAATTGGTGTTCGCTGTCATAATTGATAACAAAACTAAAATCCTACGTTGACATTATAGACTGAACATAAATATATACATGTTATAATAGACACTTAATTGTACACTAGAGCCTAGCGTGACTTATTCTTCCCACATGATATATATATAGACTGTGATAGACACCTGACCTGATTTGACATTTGATTTCTGTATTGACTGACTTTATTACTCTCTGTTCATATTTCATATATTATATCTGGCATTTTTCAGTATTGTTTATCCTTATGTACACACTGTTTATATGCACGAGCACTTCCTTTTTCTTATATACTCATTAGGTCACTTCTGACGACCCTGAATTTGCATATCCAGATATTGGATATGCTTTATTTCAGTGATCAAGTGTTCGATGAGCCTGTGCATGTTACAAGGAGTATGAAGTTTCTCCCTATTTGATTCTGGTATTCTTGCCTCCTTTTTATTCCTGTTTCTGTACTTTTCTTGATTTTTATACATTAGATTCAGTCTTTATTCCAGTTCTTTATTTATATGATATCATACGCGAATGTTTATGAAGTTCACCTAGAGGTGGTGAATAGATGATAAGTTAATCTAATGTTGAATAATGTGGAATTAAAAACTATTTGAGCAAACTAAAAACTATTAAGCTAAACACACAAGGTATAACCAAAGAGTGTAGCCGAATTCTTAGTGAAGGGCTTTAGACTATCTCCTCAAGATTCCTCTAGATAGGAGTTGAGGTGCCGCTATGGCTCTCTTGGTTGAATACAAGTGTGAGCAAACAATCCCAAACATATAAGAATAAGGCACAAGATATATCAAGCATATAAAGATAAAAGCAATATAAGCATGCAAGATATAAGTACAAGTGAGAGATAGAGAGAGCAATCGCAAACACGGGAGATTTGTTTCGAGCTTCGAACACCCTTGCTCTACGTCCCCGCCTTCAACACTATGAAGGATTTTCACTAAAATCGATCCCACTGAATCGATTAGTGCCGCAACACCTACAACGAGTTCACATTAGAACTCCTTGAACTCACTAGTCCCTCTCTTGTTTGTCCAATAATAACATACGCAAGCACACTTGCTTGCCGAGGCCGCACCTCTACACCGAGCTCCCACAAGAACTCAAAACAACACGAACCCGCAAGATCGCGTCCTCAAATAAAAAGTAGAACACTTTGGTGATTTCAACACTTTGATCATCTCAAACACTCTCACAACAAAGATCCCTATAGGATTGATATAGCAATAGATAGCTCAAGATGTGTGAGAAAACAAGATAGAATAGTGGAGGAAAAACTCAAGAATCTCTTTTTCAAAACACTCTTGAAAAACTCTCCTTCTGATATGAAAGTTTTAGCTCTAAAACAAGTAGAGAAAAACACTTAGAAAGGTAGGAAAAACTAGCTTAAAAACCCACTTGAAATCTTGTGTAAAACAGCCCATAACATCCCCAATTTGTAGGCCTAAAAAATATAGCCATTGCGGTCCAACTCAACAAGAAATCCTCTGTTGGTCGACCGGCCGGTCGACCGCCAATGGTCGGATTTTCGACCATTGGGAAAAACGGTCGACCGGATGGTCGACTGTTACAGGCCATTGACCTATTGTTCGACCGCCCGGTCGACCAGGGCCATTTACAGAGAGCAGAGCTCTCTATCGGTTGACCGTGCGGTCGACCGGCCCTTGGCTGTGCACGTTTGTGCACATCGGTCGACCCCCGGTCGACCGCCAGAAGACCTGGTCAGCCATGAAAAGGGATTAAATCTTGGTCCTTTTATCTTTAATAAAATCCTATAAATTCTCATAAATTGTACAAAAATAAGTTCATTGATATACTTTGATATACAAACATGTTTAATTAAAAATCAAAACATATTACAAATATTTTGAACTATTTTTGTGATATAGAAATTTTGGCCTTAAATAAAAACCATATTTTTCCAAAACAATCTCCAAATTGAAAAATGATTTTTTCAAAACTTCTCCAAATATAAAAATAAGATATTTTAAACACTTTTAAAGCTTAATGTGTATGGATATGATCTACTACACATATAAGATGAAATATCTATGTTTTTGACAGTAAGCTCTAAAATAGTTTTAATAAAACACATGTATATTTTAAAGCTTAAAAACTAAAACGGTATTTTTTAAAACACATATAAATTTTGTGTGTTTGTATTTGAACTTGAGCAATCCACCAACTAATCTATCCTTTACATTTATCTAAAACACAAAATCTTAACACTTACAAAACCCGACACAAGTCTTCTTGAAAATCTTCTCTTAAAAATCTTCTTCTCCTTCTTGAGTTGGTCCAAACCTTGATCCATGAGCTAGACTCCTCTTGAGTACTTGATGCGATCTTAATGCGCAAGCTCTTGAATCAATACATGCTAGCTCTAAAACTTGACTTTGAATCATTTGTTGAAGCTAAACACTAATTAAGATCTTGATTAAATATCTGAGACTAAATAAACACAAGATCATTAGTACTATAACTTCATGAGTTAATCATCATCAAAACTAGAGCGATGGGCCGTTGGGCCAACAATTTTCCTCTTTTTGATGATGACAAAACTCATGGAGTTAAATATGCATGGAATAAAGATAAGCTTCATAGAAGCTCCCCCTTAACTCATGCATAACAGTAAACATAAATATATTCAATGAAGTACATAAAACTAAACAATCATATATGCATAAACAAGGATATAAACATGCATAAATTCACCAAAATTTTCTCCCCTTTTTGCATAAACAAAACATATATGCATAAACAAGAAAATTAACATGCATATATAAACTCTCAAAATCCTTCTCCCCTTTTTGTCAAATCATCAATAAAGGGGCGAAAAATAAATCGAATAATAAAGATATATAAGCGATATACATTCACGAAGAAGAGAGACGTGAAGTTAGCTCCCCCTGCATACATGCATCACATGAAGAAGGGATGACAAGACCCTTCACATAAAGCGTAATATACAATGTATAAGTAGAGATGTTAAACTCCCCCTACACACGTGTATCACATAAAGAAGAGATGTCAAGCTTCTCAATATAAGATACACTCAATATGAATCTATATATAGAAGAGATGTTAGACTACCCTTGCATATAGGCAATACATATTAAGAAATTTTGAAATAAATTTTGAAATCTCTTAAGTAAACAAAACAAATTTGAGATACCACTTGTAAATGACCAAAATTTTAAGATACCAATAGTAGATTTTTGATACCAATTTATATTTAATTTTAAGTCAAGTTTAGCATAAACATAATTTATGCTTTAAACATGTTAATATTATAAAACAAGCATAATCAAATCATATATATGTATAAAAAAATACCAATTGAAATTGATATTATTTGAAGTTTGAAGCATACATATGTAGAAAACACACATGAGTATACAAAAATAGAATTTATGAAGTTCATGTGTATAACTCATAACTATCCACCCTATTTATGCACATGATGAAAGATATTCAATTTGAGCATATAAGGCATGGTTGCCCACCCATCCACCCTTCAGTTGGTAGGGGTTTTCAAAAATAAGTGTTTGAAAATATTTTAGCATAGTTTAAAAACTCTACCAATTGAAGAATAAATAACTAGTTTAAAGTAGTTTTTGAAAAACTAGTTAAAAATCATTCAAACATGAAATCAAATCAATGTATCCCATGAAATATTGCTAAGTACACAAAAATTGACACTCGAAATCTATAAAGCTCAAAAATGTGCTCATGAAACAAAATTATGAGTAAACAAAAATAATGTGAGTGTGCAAAAGTTATTGGAATTGCATATTCATGAAATAATCAATAAAGCTTAAAATAAACATGAAATTCTTTTTATCAAACAAATATGAAACTCATTAAAATTTATTTTTCATTAAAATTAAACTTTGAGGTATATGTATGTTCTATCAAACCTAACAATCTACATACATATCCCAAGCACAAACAAGTCCATAATATAATTTGCATGAAGCAAGTGACTCAAGGATATATATTTATATTTATTAGTTTTGGACAAAAATTACATATACATGAAGCAAAACATATTCAAGAATAGGAAAAACATGTATAAATGAAAGAATCATTAAAACTGGTTATACATGTACATGTAATGAGTACAAATGGGCAATAAAGCACAAGCATCTAATAATCGAGTGTAGCTCACTACTTGTACATGTATATACACAAGTTTTAATCAAAACTACATCTAAACAAGCATTCTCTTCATGAAGTACAAACTAAAACATGTTCATAAAAATATGCTAAAAATTCTTAATGTAAAAGCATGTAAACAAAAGAAGTTTAGAGAAAGTTACTAAACCATAAGAACTATAGTCTAAGTCTCCAAAACATGGTGGTCCTTCCACCAAACTTCCTTGATAACGATGCATCAATAGGGTATGTCCATCAAGCTCATGCATCCACCACCAAGGCACCAATCCTCTCACGTCATGTGAGAGCCCACTGTTGGCCCAAAAGCCCATCACTCTAGTTTTGATGATGATTAACTCATGTAGTTATAGTACTAATGATCTTGTGTTTATTTAGTCTCAGATATGTGATCAAGATCTTAGTAGGTGCCCAGCTTCAACAAAGAATTTAAAGTCAAGTTTGGAGCTAGTATGTGTTGATTCAAGAGCTTGTGCATCAAGATCACATCAAGTACTCAAGAGGAGTCTAGGTCATTGGATCAAAGTTTGGACCAAGTCAAGAAGGAGAAGAAGACCTTCAAGAGAAGATTTTCAAGAAGACTTGTGTCTTGTTTGTAAGTGTAAAGATTTTAATTTTAGATAAAATGGAAAGGATAGATTAGTTGGTGGATTGCACAAGTATATATACACTCACACACAAGATTTAGATGTGTTTTCATAAAAAAATTTTCAATTTGAAAAAAAATACTGTTTTGGTTCTTAAGCCTCAAAATATAACATGTGTTTTATCAAAACCTTATTGTAGAGCTTAATGTCAAAAACATAGATATTTCATCATATATGTATAGTAGATCATATCCATACACACAAAGCTTTAAAAGTGTTTAAAATATATTTTTTTTTTGTATTTGGAGAAGTTTTGAAAAAATCAATTTTGGAAAATACAGATTTTTGTTTAAGGCAAAACTTCTATATTACAAAAATAGTTCAAAATATTTGTAACTTATTTTGATTTTTACTCAAACATGTTTGTATATCAAAGTATATTACTAAACTTATTTTTGTAGATTTTTAGAGAATTTATGAGATATTATTGAAGGTAAAAAGACAAGTTTTTAATCTCGAAAAATAGGTTGACTGGCCTTCTGTCGATCGACCGAGCCAGAAGTTGGTCGACCGGGCGGTCGACTGATGTGCACAAACTTGCACATCCAAGGGCCAGTCGATCGCACGGTCGACCGCTAGAGAGCCTCTGCTCTCTGGAAATGGCCCGGTCGACCAGACAATCGACCGCTGGGTCATTTCCCAGTTTACGGTCGACCGGCCGGTCGACCGTTAAAACAACGGTCAGAAATCTGACCGTTGGCCTATCGACTGGGCGGTCGACCGCAAGCAGTCCAGACTGCTGAGTTGGCCACCAACGACCACATTTTTTAAGCCTATAAAACGGGCTTCCCTTGGACTGTTTTTAATAAATTTTAAGTGAGTTTTCAAGATAGTTTTTCCTAAACTTCTAAGTGTTTATCTCCACTTATTTTAGAGCCAAATACTTTCATATCAAAAGGAGAGTTTTTCAAGAGTGTTTTGAAAAAGAGATTTCCTGAGATTTTTACCACAATCAATCCTAGTTTTTCTTATACATACTTGAGCTTTCTATTGCTATATCCATCCTATAGGAGAGTTGTTGTGAGAGTTATTTTAGGTGATCAAAGTGTTATCATCACCAAAGTGTTCTACTTTATATTTGAGGAGGCAAACTTACGGGTTCGTATTGTTTCGAGTTCTAGTGAGAGCTCGGTGTTAGTGCGTCCTCGGCAAGCTTGTGTGCTTGCAGTGTGTAGTTCTTGCGGGAATAAGAGAGGAACTAGTGAGTCCAAGGAGTTCCAGTGTGAACTCGTTGTAGGTGTTGCGGCGCCGAGTGATCTGGTGGGATCAGTTTATAGTGGAAATCCTTCATAGTGTTGAAGGCGGGAACGTAGAGCAAGGGTGCTCGAACCTCGAAACAAATCTCCTGTGTTTGCGATTGCTCTCTCTCTCTATCTCTCACTTGTGTTTATATCTTACTTGCTTATATTGCTTTCATCTTTATTTGCTTGATATATACTTGTGCTCAAATTGATATATGCTTGGGTTTGTTTGCTCACACTTATATTCAACCAAGAGAGTTATAGCGGCACCTCAACTCTTATCTAGAGGAATCTTGAGGAGATAGTCCAGAGCCCTTCACTGAGAATTCGGCTACACTCTTATATTATACCTTGTGTGTTTAGCTTAATAGTTTTTAATTTGCATAAATAATTTTAATTCCATATTAATTCACCATTAGATTAGCTAGTCACCTATTCACCCCCTCTAGGTGATTTCAATTGGTATCAGAGCTTGGTGCTCTTGATTTGGGTCTAACAATCTAGAGTTAAAGATCTTCAATTATAGCTAATCACAATATTTGTTTACACACACATAGATTTCATGTCACCTCCGATGTTTGATATTCTTAACATCCAAACTTAGAAAGTTAAGATGTCTTTGTACCTTAAAACCCTAGGTATTCATGTTTATTTTGCCACTATTAAAGATGCATATTGTTTAAATGGCAAACATCTAGAGGCTAATGTAAAAGCCATCCATGCTTTAAAGTCTACCCTAAATGATGAATATTTATCTATGGTTTCTAACTTTGATTCGGCTTTTGTAGTATGGAACACTTTAGTCTCTCTTAGCGAGCAAGAGCAATACTATGCGAGGATCGACTCGGATGATGGAAGTAATGCTTCCAACTTGTGCTACATGATCCAAGGGGATAACTCCCTTGAGGTAAATTCTGAATCCGAGCTTGATGAGGATGTTGACATGTCTTATGATGATCTTGCTTCATTTTGTTAACAAATTCTTGAAAAATATGATTTGCTCAAAAAGGATAATAAGAAATTAAAAAAGAAATATGATTCTATTTTAGAAGAAAAAGATTCTTTTCAAAGTAAATTTAAAAACATTTCAAAAGAAAATGAAGATTTGAAAAAGGAGAATATTTTCTTATTTTCTAAATTAAATGATCTTTGTGAAGGAAATAATTCCTTGAAAAATAAAATTAATTTGGTGGAAAAAAAAGAGATTGCTTTAAATGAAAACAACTCTTTTACAAGAAAAATTGTTGAAAAAGAAAAGGAAAATGTTTCTACAAAGAAAAAGGGTGTTGATTCTCATTCTCATCATATTTTTCAGCTACCATTGATAAAAATGAGATTCAATTTTTGAAAAATATAATAAATTGTTTGAGCTCAACTTTGAGCAATTGGGCATTCAATCATAATAGATTAGAAATCTTGTTTTAAAAGAAATAAGCTCCACATGTACATGCACATCATGCACGGCACACATATGCACACTTTGCACATCATGATCACACTCATTCACATGTGCATTTTTGAGTGTACAAATGTACATATTGTGACCGCAAAGGCCATTTGGCAAAATTTTATTTTGATAGATTAAATTCCTTAAATTTTGCAAATAAAAATGTTTGGGTTCCATTTGATGTAACCCCCGTGGACCCAAAAGAAAATGGGTACCAAAATTCTCACCACTTGTATTTGATGTAGGTGTAGGCTCTCACATGACGTGAGAGATTTGGTGCCTTGGTGGTGGATGCATAGGCTAGATGGACACATAAATTGATGCACCACTATCAAGGAAGTTTGGTGGGAGGACCACCATATTTTGGAGACTTAGAGTGTAGTCCATGTGATTTGGGAACTATCTCTAAACTCCGTTTAATTTACATACTTTTATATTTGATGATTTTTAGCATGTTTTCATTTTATGTTAAAATAATCATATTTTGTATTTCTTGAGGTAAATACTTATTTAGATGTAGTTTTTGTCAAAACTTGTGTATATACTTGTACAAATAGTGAGCAACATTTGATTCATATATATTTACACTTAATTGATCAGTTGTATTCATTACATGCACATGTATAATCTAGTTTTGATGATTCCCTCATTTATAGTTGTTTTGCCTATCTTTGTGCATGTTTTGCTTCATGTATATGTAATCTTTGTCCAAAACTAATAAATATACATGTATACCTTTGAGTCATTTGCTTTTCATGCAATATTCTATTTTGGACTCATTTGTATTTGGGATATGTATGCATATTTTTAGCTTTGGATAAATCATACATATACCTTGAAGTTTATCTTTAAATGAATTTTTTTTCATGATTTTCATATTTATTTGATAAAAAGTAATTCATGTTTATTACGAGCTTTATTGATTATTTCATAAATATGTTATTCGCATGATGTTTGTGCACTCACATTTAATTTGTTTACTCATGACTTTATTTTCATAAGCTTTTATGAGCTTTATAGATTTCGAGTGTCAACTCTTGTGTATTTGGTATGTTTCATGAGATATATATGATTTGTATGATTTATTTTCATGTTTGGAGGATCTTTAACTAGTTTTTTTAAAAATTACTTTAAACTAATTATTTATTCTTCAATGGGTAGAGTTTTCAAATTTTATAAAATATTTTCAAACTCTTATATTTGAAAACCCCTACCAACCCTAAAAAGGGCGGATGGATGGGCGACCATGCCGTATATGCTCAAATTAAATATCTTTTATCATGTGCATGAAAATGGTGAATAATTATAAGTTATACAATTGATTCTCATCATATTTTCAATTGGTATCATAATTGATATTTTTTTTGTTGTATACTCATATTTATGTTTTCTATATATGTATGCTTCAACTTCAAATAACATCAATTTCTATTAGTATTTTCATTTTCCATACATATATATGATTTGATTGTGCTTGATTTATAATATATTTACATGTGTAAAGCATAAATTATGTTTATATTAAGCTTGACTTAAATCTTGATTTCAATTGGTATCTCAATTGGTATTTTAATGAGCTTATGCATTATTTTTAATTGATATTTAAATTGATATCAAAATTTACCATATACTTCAATTTGTATCAATATGTTTCGATTTCCAATTGGGTTTCAATTTCAATTTGTATCACAAAACTTTTACCTCTTATTTGGTATCGAAATTTATCATGTATTTCAATTGGTATCAAAAAATAAAATACTTTACTTTCATTGGTATCAAAATTTTCAAATGTTTCAATTTCAATTAGTATCAAAAATTTTCAATTTCAAATGGTATCAAAAATCTTGTGATATCTTAAAAAAATAATAATAAATGAATAAATTTTTGTTTATTTATAAATTGTACTTCAAAATTTGATTTAAGAGATTTTAAAATTTGTTTTAAAGTGATTTAAAATATTTTGATATGTATTGCCTATAGGCAAAGGGAGCTTAACATCTCTTCTATATATAGATTCATATTGAGTGTATCTTATATTGAGGAGCTTGACATCTCTTCTTTATATGATACACGTGTGTAGGGGGAGCTTCACATCTCCACTTATGCATTATATATTATGCTTTATGTAAGTTAGGGTTTTGTCATTCCTTCTTCATGTAATGCATGTATGCAGGGAGCTAACTTAGCGTCTTCCTCTTCATGAATGTATATCGCATATATATCTTTATTGTCTGCCTTGTTTTTTTACCCCTTTGTTGATGATTGACAAAAAAGAGGAGAATGATTTTGAGTTTATATATGCATATATTGAGTTTATGAATTTTATGTTTTTACAAAATGGGGAGAATGATTTTGAAAGTTTAAACAAAAAGGAGGAGAAGGTTTTTTTGGAAAAGGACTTTTGATTTATGCATATTTCTCTCACCTTTTTTTATGCATATATATTTTTTTAGGTTTATGCACTTCATTGAATATCTATTTTTATTGTTATGCATGAGTTAAGGGGGGCTTCTATGAAGCTTAACTTTAATCCATGCATATATAACTCCATGAGTTTTGTCATCATCAAAAAGGGGGATATTGTTGGCCCAAAGGCCCATCACTCTAGTTTTGATGATGATTAACTCATGTAGTTATAGTACTAATGATCTTGTGTTTAATTAGTCTCAAATATGTGATCAAGATCTTAGTAGGTGCCTAGCTTCAACAAAGGATTTAAAGTCAAGTTTTGGAGCTAGCACGTGTTGATTCAAGAGCTTATGCATCAAGATCACATCAAGTAGTCAAGATGAGTCTAGCTTATTGGATCAAAGTTTGGACTAAGTCAAGAAGGAGAAGAAGACCTTCAAGAGAAGATTTCAAAGAAGACTTGTGTCTTGTTTGTAAGTGTAAAGATTTTATTTTTAGATAAAATGTAAAGGATAGAGTAGTTGGTGGATTGCTCAAGTATATATATACTCACACACAAGATTTAGATGTATTTTTATAAAAGATTTTTTATTTTGGAAAAAATACCGTTTTAGTTTTTAAGTCTCCAAATATAACATGTGTTTTATCAAAACCTTATTTTAGAGCTTAATATAAAAAATATAGATATTTCATCATATATGTGTAGTGGATCATATCCATACATACTAAGCTTTAAAAATGTTTAAAATATCTTGTTTTTGTATTTGGAGAAGTTTTGAAAAATCAATTTTGGAAAATACAGATTTTTGTTTAAGGCAAAACTTTTATATTACAAAAATAGTTCAAAATGTTTGTAACATGTTTTGATTTTTACTTAATATGTTTGTATATCAAAGTATATTACTGAACTTATTTTTGTAGATTTTTAGAGAATTTATGGGATTTTATTGAAGGTAAAAAGACAAGTTTTTAATCCCGGAAAATAGTTGGACTGGCTTCTGCCAGTTGACCGGCCGATCGACCGGGCGGTTGACCGATGTGCACAAACATGCATAGCCAAAGGCCGATCGACCGCACGATCCACCGCCAGAGAACCTCTGCTCTCTGGAAATGACCCGGTCGACCGGGCGGTCGACCGCTGGGTCATTTGCCAGTTTACGGTCGACCGGCCGGTCGACCGCTGGCACAACGGTACCGTTAGCCTGTCGACCGGGCGGTCGACCGCCAGCAGTCTAGACTGCTGAGTTGGCCTCCAACAGCCATATTTTTTAAGTCTATAAAAGGGGCTTCCCTTGGACTGTTTTCAAAAAGATTTTAAGTGGGCTTTAAAGATAGTTTTTTTTACACTTCTAAGTGTTTATCTCCACTTATTTTAGAGCCAAATACTTCCATATCAAAAGGAGAGTTTTTCAAGAGTGTTTTGAAAAAGAGATTTCTTGAGATTTTCACACAATCAATCCTAGTTTTTCTCACACATACTTGAGCTTTCTATTACTATATCCATCCTATAGGAGAGTTATTGTGAGAGTTGTTTTTTGTGATCAAAGTATTGTGATCACCAAAGTGTTCTACTTTGTATTTGAGGAGGCGGACTTGCGGGTTCGCGTTGTTTCGAGTTCTAGTGAGAGCTCAGTGTAGAGGTGCGGCTTCGACAAGCTATTGTGCTTGCGGTGTGTCGATCTTGCGAAAACAAGAGAGGGACTAGTGAGTCCAAGGAGTTCTAGTGTGAACTCGTTGTAGGTGTTGTGACACCGAGTGATCCGATGGGATCGGTTTATAGTGAAAATATTTCATAGTGTTGAAGGCGGGAACGTAGAGCAAGGGTGCTCGAACCTCGAAAAAAATCTCCCGTGTTTGCGATTTCTCTCTCTCTATCTCTCACATGTGTTTTTATCTTACTTGCTTATATTGCTTTCATCTTTATTTGTTTGATATATACTTGTGCTCAAATTGATATATGCTTGGGCTTGTTTGTTCACACTTGTATTCAACCAAGAGAGCCATAGCGGCACCTCAACTCTTATCTAGAGGAATCTTGAGGAGATAGTCCAGAGCCTTTCACCGGGAATTTGGCTATACTCTTAGGTTATACTTTGTGTGTTTAGCTTAATAGTTTTTAATTTGCATAAATAGTTTTAATTCTGCATTAATTTACTATTAGATTAGCTAGTCACCTATTCACCCTCCCTCTAGGTGATTTCACCCACACCTACATCAAACACAAGAGGTGGGGACTTCGGTATCCATCTTCTTTTGGGTCTACGGGGGTTAGCATTGTAAGGAACCCAAACATTTTATTTGCAAAATTTAAAGAATTTACTCTATTATAGCAAAATCTTGAAAGGTAGCCTTTGCAGACCCAATGTGTACATTTGTATACTCTAGCATGCATATGAGAATGATTGTGATCATGATGTGCAAAGTGTGCATATGTATGCCATGGGTTATGTGTATGAACATGTGGAGCTTGTTTCTTTTGAAACAAGGTTTCTAATTTATTATGATTAAATGCACAATTGCTCAAAGTTGACCTTAAATAATTAATTCTATTTTTCAAGACTTGAATCTCATTTTTATTAATGGTAGCATGAAGAGCATGGCAAGAATGAGAATTAATAATCTTTTTCTTTTAAAACAATTTTCCTTTTTACAGAGTTATTTTCTTCTAAAGCAATTTCTTTTTCTTTTTCCACCAAAATGATTTTATTTTTCAAAGAATTATTTCCTTCACAAAGATCATTTAATTTTGAAGATAAGGAAATATTCTCCTTTTTCAAAAATTCATTTTCTTTTGAAATGCATGCAAATTTATTTTTAAAAGAGTCATTTTCTTTTAAGAAAGAAGTGTTTTCCTTTTTCAATTTATTGTTATCAATTTTTAATGAATCATATTTTTCAAGAAGTTTTTGACAAAAAGATGCAAGCTCATCATAAGACATGTCAATATCTTCTTCTAATTTGGATTCAGAGTTTACCTCAAGGGGGTTATCCCCTTGGAACATGTAGCATAACTTGGAAGCATCACTTCCATCATCCGAGTCATTCCCCGTATAGTATTGCTTTTGTTCGCCAAGGGAGACTAAAATATTCCATACTACAAAAACCGAATCAAAATTAGAAATCCTACATAAATAATCATCATTTAGGGCTGGCTTTAAAGCATGATGGCTTTTGAGTTAGCCTCTAGATGTTTACCATTTAAATAATATGAATTTTTAATTGTGGCAAGACAAACATGAATTCCTAGGGCTTTGAGGTATATTGACATCTTAACTTTTCAAGTTCGGATGTTAAGAATATCAAATATGGGAGGTGTCATGAAATCCATGTGTGTGTAAACAAATATTGTGATTAGTAAAAAAATGAGGATCTTTAACTCTAGGCTGTTAGACTCAAATCAAGAGCACCAGGCTCTGATACCAATTGAAGTTCACCTAGGGGGGTGAATAGGTGATAAGCTAATCTAATGATGAATAATACAGAATTAAAAACTATTTAAGCAAACTAAAAACTATTAAGTTAAACACACAAGGTATAACCAAAGAGTGTAGCCGAATTTTTGGTGAAGGGCTCTGAACTATCTCCTCAAGATTCCTCTAGATAGGAGTTGAGGTGTCGCTATAACTCTCTTAGTTGAATACAAGTGCGAGTAAACAATCCCAAGCATATAATAATAAGATACAAGATATATTAAGCATATATAGATAAAAGCAATGTAAGCATCCAAGATATAAACACAAGTGAGAGATAGAGAGTCGCAAACACGAGAGATTTGATTCGAGGTTCAAGCACCCTTGCTCTACGTCCCCGCCTTCAACACTATGAAGGATTTCCACTAAAATCGATCACACCGGATCACTCGATACTGCAACACCTACAGCGAGTTTACATCAGAACTCCTTGGACTCATTAGTCCCTCTCTTATTCCTGCAAGAACAACACACGTAAGCACACTTGCTTGTCGAGGCGTCACCTCTACACTGAGCTCCCACAAGAACTCGAAACAACACGAACCCGAAAGTTCGCCTCCTCAAATACAAAGTAGAACACGTTGGTGATCTCAACTCTTTGATCACCACAAACACTCTCACAGCAAAGACCCTAGAGGATTGATATAGCAATTGATGGCTCAAGTATGTATGAGAAAACAAGATAGAATGGTGGAGGAAAAACTCAAGAAATCTCTTTTTTAAAATACTCTTGAAAAACTCTCCTTTTGATATAGCTGTTTTAGATCTAAAACAAGTGGAGATAAACACTTATAAAGGTAAAATAATTAGCTTGAAAACCCACTTGAAATCTTGTGTAAAACAGCCCAAAATTGCCCCAATTTATAGGCCTAAAAAATATAGCCATTCGGGTCCAACTCAGCAGGAAATCCTACTGTCGGTCGACCGGCCGGTTGACCGCCAACGGTTAGATTTTCGATCGTTGGGAAAAGCGGTCGACCAGACGGTCAACCGTTATAGGCTATTGACCTATCGGTCGACCGCCCGGTCAACCGGGGCCGTTTACAGAGGGCAGAGCTCTCTGGCGGTGGACCGTGCGGTCGATCGGCCCTTAGCTATGCACGTTTGTGCATATCGGTTGACCGCCCAGTCGACCGACTTCTGGCTCGATCGACCGGCCCGGTCGACATCCAGAAGACTTGGTCAGCCATGAAAGGGGATTAAAACTTGGTCCTTTCATCTTTAATAAAATCCCATAAATTCTCATAAATTCTACAAAAATAAGTTTATTGATATACTTTGATATATAAATATGTTTGATTAAAAGTCAAAACATATTACAAACATTTTTAACTATTTTTGTGATATAGAAATTTTGGCCTTAAACAAAAATCGTATTTTTCAAAAACAATCTCCAAATTGAAAAATGATTTTTTCAAAACTTCTCCAAATATAAAAATAAGATATTTTAAATACTTTTGAAGCTTAGTGTGTATGGATATGATCCACTACACATATAAGATGAAATATCTATATTTTTGACAATAAACTCTAAAATAGTTTTGATAAAACGCATGTATATTTTGAAGCTTAGAAATTAAAACAGTATTTTCTAAAACATATTTAAATTTTGTTGTGTGTATATGAACTTGAGCAATCTACCAACTAATCTATCTTTTACATTTTATCTAAAACACAAATTCTTGACACTTACAAAATCTGACACAAGTCTTGTTGAAAATCTTCTTCTCTTATCTGGTCCAAATCTTGATCAATGAGCTAGACTTCTCTTGAGTACTTGATGCGATCTTGATGCGCAAGCTCTTGAATCAACACGTGCTATCTCTAAAACTTGACTTTGAATCCTCTGATAAAACTAAACACCAACTAAGATCTTTATCAAATATCTAAGACTAAATAAACACAAGATTATTAGTATTATAACTTCATGTGTTAATCATCATCAAAACTAGAGTGATGGGCCTTTAGGCCAACAATTTATATGTGATATTACAGTGATCGTTGATTCATTATAGTATAGATTTATAGCTTGTTCTAGGTTACTTAAAGCTTAGCGCGTATACGTGAGGTATTTTCCTTACGTATTGTGTCGCCGACTCTCATCGCGTCTCCGCTCTATCGTATTTTGGGAAGTAGGGCGTGGCAGGGTTTCTTGGTACCTGGGCCAGGTTCGATGTTCGATTTTGGACAAAAAGGACCTAGTTCTTATCGGTAACTTGAGACAAGTTATATTTACACTGCAATAAACATATACCATTTACACGATGATATTGAGTCCACTTGAAAATTGACTCTCCACCCTTTGGATACCATCCCTTTGATCTTTTGATATCCCTGATTTTACATATACATATACTCCTTCTAGAGAAATCTGGCCCCCATCTTGATTCTTAATCTTCTTCCCAATTCTATTTTCCCTTATTTTGTCTCCTGAGGTTGATCACTCCATGTTAACGCCAGTGGCAGAGATCAGAGCACACAGCGGAAGCATGGTGGACCCATGATGCACTAAGAGTAACGTGGATGCTTTATTTTCTCTTTAACCTAATTTTTTTATCATTCCCTACTTTATGAAATTTCAAGGTCGAAATTTTTGTAAGGTGGGTAGAATGTAATATCCCCAATTTGTAATAAATTATTTAATATATGTAATTAGTATTTAAATATTATATGCATGATTTATATTAATAGATAAATTTATTATTGATTTAGTTTGTGTTATTATTTTTAAATCTTAATAATTATCAGTATTATCAATATTTGTCATTAGTAATATTGGTTGTTGTTATTATTATTATTATAAATTTTATAATAACAACTTGTTATGCATCTCTATTATTATAATTTAAATTATTTTATGATGATTTTACTTATTATTTACCTATTGTTATTATTTTTATTATTATGAATTCTTTTGTATATGCATTATTCTGACCAAGCCCAACCCATCAAACCATTACCTTTTCTTCTTTTTGATATTTCTTTTCTCATCTTTTCCTTTTATTTTTTAAGCCTAGCAATCAAGCCCATCTCTTCTCTCTTCTTATTTTTCCTTTCATTTTCTTAAGTCTATAACCCAAACCAACCCAATATCTTTACCCTTTAACCCTAGGCCCAATTCAATTTCTTCTCCCTATCTTTTATTATCATTTTTCCTCAAAACCTACAACCCAAGGCCCACTAAACCAACTCTCCCTTCTCTATGTAATCATGTGTGTGAGCATGATGAGCATGTATATGCCGTAGTTTGTGTGCATGCATATGAGGAGCATGTTTCTTGTGAAACATGGATTCCAATCGTGTGTGGTCACGGCATATTGGCTCAAAGTGGAGACCAAGCAATCAACACTTTTCTTCAACACACAAATATCATTTTTAATACTAGAAGATAAAGTAAAGCATGCAATAGAAACACTAGATGGTGAAGCAATATTAGCATGGCAAACATGTGAATCTAAATCATTTTTCAAAGTATTTTTCTTAGAAACCAAATCTAGTTCTTTTGAAATGAAAGTAATTTTGTTTTTTCAAAGAATCATTTTCTTTAAGACAATATCAAGTTTTGAAGACAAAATCTCATTTTTCTTTAAAATATCATTACAATAATTTTTATTTTTCAAAATTTTGTTTTCATTAAGGGCAAGATTAAGTTGGGATTTCAAGGAGTCCCTTTCACTTAAAATCTCATTCATCTCTTGCAAAATCAAATCAAGTTTTGAAAATAAGTTTTTGTTTTCTTCTTTTATTTTAAAAGTTTTCTTTTTCAAAAGTTTATACTTTTTTAACAAATTTTCACAAACAATGGAAAGTTCTTCATTTAATGCATCGTCATCAATATACTCATCTCCTAAAGAACTAGCACTATCATCTAATTGAGTATCTGAGTTTATATCAAGGGAGTCATTCCCTTGGATCATGTAGCAAGCTTGTTCAGATTCATCTCCACTAGATTCATTCTCCACATATTTTGACATTTGAAGCTTGGGAGAGGTCAAAGTGCTCCACACTGCAAAAGCGGAATCACAATGAGAAACCATACATAAATATTCTTTACTTAATGCTTGCTTAAGTGCCTCTAGGGCTTGTACATTGGCCTCTATATGCTTGTTATTATCAAAATAGGATTTCTTGGTAGTAGCAAGAAAAACATGCATTCCTAGGGTTTTTAGGTGCATACTCATCTTAAGCTTCCATACATCGATGTTAGAAACATCAAACATAGGAGGGGTCATGAAGTCCATGAGAGTAAAAACTATATGTGTGCAAATGCAAATATAGATTAGCTAACAAAGATCTCACTCCTAGGTGGTTAAATCTAATATCAGGAGCATAGGCTTTGATACCAATTAAAAATACACCTAGAGGGGTGAATAGGTGTATGGCTAATCTAATGATAAATGATGCAAAATTAAAAACTTAATTGCAACACACTAAGTGTAACACTAGTGAGGCACACAAACAATACCAAGCATATAAGATGTGAGCAATATGAATCAATGCAAGATATAAAAGAGAGAGAGATAGTGGATCAATCGCAAACACAAAGATATATTTCGAGGTTCGAGCCACTGCTCTACGTCTCCGCCTTCACACAGAAGGATTTTCACTAATGCGTCTACACAGGACTTCCCACACAGGAAACCTCTACTGAGAATTTGGGTAACACAAACTTGGAGTATACAACTCCTCTCTTAAATAACAACAACCTCTAGACAAGAGGCAAGGCACTAAGCCACACAAGATCAACCTCTCAATAGAGGGATAGACACAAAGCTAAAACAACAACAATCACTTCTACACTAGAGGGATAGGCACAAAGCCAAACAACAACAATCACCTCTACACTTAGAGGGAAAAGGTACTAAGCCAAAACTCTAACCTCAATCACCTCTACACTTAGACGGATATCAATACAACCTCCATAATCACCTCTACACAAGAGGGATAACAACAAACACAAGAAGGTTATAACTCTTGGTGATCTCAAAGACCACAAACGAATTTTCTCACAAAATAAGATCCTAATAGATAGGATAGATATAGCTCAAGTGTGAGAAAAATAAGGAGTTTGGTAAATAAATCACAAAGAAAAATACTTGGGAAAATAACTAGATTAAGATAGAAATGAAGATCAAAACTAATATTCCAAATACTCTATGTTTCTTTGATTTTTTCAACTCTTGAAAACAAATATAGATAAAATCTATTAGCCTAAAAACTCTTGAAAACTTGTATCTAAAACACTTATGAAGATGGAAAATTTTGCTCTTAAAATTCTTAATCAAAACAACTCAAAGGGATGGGTATTTATAACCCATTCCAAACACTATCCGTTGGGCCAAATCAGCAGCTGAGGCTGCTGTCGGTCGACTACCCGGTCGACCGGATATCGGTCGAATTTCTGACCGTTGTGCCGTCGGTCAACTGCTCGGTCGACCGAGGTTGGATCCAGAGAGCAGAGCACTCTGGCTGGTCGACTGCACGGTCGACCGGGGCTAGTCCAGAGAGCAGAGCTCTCTGGACGGTCGACCGGGGCGGTCGATCGGCCCTTAAGCCAATACGGCCATGCATGCTTGTGCACATCAGTCGACAGACCGTTCCGGTCAACCAACCACTGGTCCGAGCGATCGGCTCGGTCGACCGCCAACTGATCTGGCTGGAGATTTGGATATTGAGTTAATCATCATTAAAACTAGAGTAATGGGCCTCTGGGCCAACAATCTCCCCCTTTTTGATGATGACAAAACTCATGGAGTTATATATACATAGATTATAGTTAAACTTCATAGAAGCTCCACCTTAACTTATTGTTGGCCCAAAGGCCTATCACCCTAGTTTTGATGATGATCAACTCATGAAGTTATGTTTACTAATGATCTTGTGTTTAATTAGTGACAGATTCATTATCAAGATCTTAGTAGGTGCATAGCTCAACAAAGGATAAAATGTCATGATTTGGAGCTAGCACGGTGTGATCCAAGGAGCTTTTGGATCAAGCTTGGACCAAGTCAAGAAGATGAGAAGCCTTCAAGTGAAGACTTCAAGAAGATGAAGACTTGTGTCTAGGTATAAGATTTTATTTTTGTTTTAGTTAAAAATGTAAAGGATAGATAGTTGGTGGATTGCTCAAGTACATATACACACACACTCTTGATAGAATTGTTTTCATAAAAGATTTTTTAGTTTAGAAAAGATTTTTTTTCTTTGTAACAAAATACTATTTGGTTTTTGATATTCATGTTTACATCTTTCAACCAAAATCAAGTTTATACTTAATGACAAAAACATAGATATTTCATTATGATTGTGTAGTGGATCATATCCATAAACACTATGCCCTAAAAGTATATCTTGTTTTTGTATTTGATGAAGATTTTGAAAAACATGTTTTGAAAAAATATTGTTTTGGAAAAACAGTTTTTATCATGAGTCAAATATTTTCAAGTTACAAAAATAGTCCAATCTTTTATAACATGCCTTGATTTTGTGCAAGCATGTTTGTTTATCAAAGTATATTGGTTAAACTATTTTTGTAGATTTTTATGTATTTTATGGGATTTTATTTGAGCCAAAAAGACTAACTTTTTAATCCCAGAAAACTGTTTCAGGCTTCGGATAAGTCGACTTACTACCTTTATAGTCGACTAATCCTGGAGTCGGCCGACCGGACCGGCCGACCGACGTGCACAGATATGTACGCCTTTGTGCACTGGAGGACGGCCGACCGTACGGGTCGACCGCTCTAGAGAGCAGAGCTCTCTGGAAAGTTCGGCTGACGGCACGGGTCGACCGACAGAGAGTTCGACTCTCAGCTCCAGTTGGTCGGTCGACCCAGGCGGTCGACCGTGGCTCCAACGGTCGGATTTCTGACCGTTGGCGGTCGACCGCACGGGTCGACCGGCAACTCTGACAGACCCCAACGGCTATATTTTTCTGGCCTATAAATTTGGGGGTTTGGTCATTATTTTGAGCCAAGATTTTAGGAGAGCTTTGAGCCAGTTTTTTCCATCCTTTTAAAAGAGTTTTCTCCACATATTTGAGTGCAAATACTTCCAATCAAAAGGGAAGATTTTATTTAGAGTGTGTTAAAAGTGATTCTTTGAGTTTTCCTCCACCATCTCAATCCTTGTTTTCTCACACAAACACTTGAGCTTTCCATTGCTATATCTACCTATAGGGTTTTGTTGTGAGAGGATTTTAGGTGATCAAGAATTGTGATCACCAAAGTCATCTTTGTTCCTTTGAGGAGGCGGACGTGTGTGTCCGTGTTGTTTTGAGTTCGGGTGCGGACTCGGTTGTTTCGAGGTGCGACCTCGGCGAGCTAGTGAGCTTGCGGTGTGTACAGGACTAGGAAGTCCGAGGGCTTGTAGGTGTTGCGGCACCGAGGAGAGATCCATTGGGATCTTGCATAGTGGAAATCCTTCGTGTGTCGAAGGCGGGGATGTAGAGCAAGCTCGAACCTCGAAACAAACCCTTTGTGTTTGCGATTGCCATTTCTCTCTCTATCTCCTTGTTTATATCTTGTATTACTTATCTTGTCTTTACCTTTATATGCATGATATATTCCTTGTGCTCATATTGATATATTGCTTGGGATTGTTTGCTAACACTTGTATTCAACCAAGAGAGCCAACGCGGCACCTCAACCCATTCAAGGGGAATCTAGAGGAGTTTGTCCAGAGCCCTTCACGGGGAATTCGGCAACACTCTTGTGTTATACATAGTGTTTAGTGTAAAAGATTTAATTAGGTCATAATTGCTTTTTGCTTCCGCATTATTTGCATCATTTGGCATTAAGTGACCATTAGATTAGCCATCACTTATTCACCCCCCCTCTAGGTGAACCTTCAATTGGTATCAAAGCTTGGTACTCTGATTTGGGTCTAACAACCTAGAGTTAAAGATCCTCATTTTTAGGCTAATCATAATATTTGTACACACACCATGGAGTTCATGTCACCACCCACCTTTGACATTCTTAACATCCAAATTTGGAAGGTTAAGATGTCTTTGTACCTCAAGGCCTTAGGCATTCATGTATATCTTGCTACCACTAATTATTCATATGTTAATAATAGCAAGTACTTTGAGGCTAATGCAAAAGCCCTTCATGCTCTTAAATGAACCCTAAATGATGAATATCTTTCTAGGGTTTCTAATGTTGAATCGGCTTTTGTAGCTTGGAACATCATCACCTCCCTTGACGAAAAGGATCTATATTATGCCGGGAGTGATTCGGACGTTGGAAGCGACACCTCCAACGTGTGCTATATGGTCCAAGGGGATAACCCCCTTGAGGTAAACTCCGAATCCGATGATGAAGACATGTCATATGATGAGCTTACTACCTTTTGTCAACTTGTGCTTGAAAAATATGACATGCTTAAAAAGAAAAATAAAAATTTGAAAAAGAACATTGCTTGCATGCATATAGAACAAGATTCATTTAAATCTAACATTGCATGTTTAGAAAAAGATTACAAAAATTTGAAAAAGAATTTTGATGCCATGCTTAATGAAAAAGATTCATTAGAAAATAAAATGGCATGCTTAGAAAAAGAAAATAAAGATTTGAAAAATGAGAATGTTTCCTTGCTTGCAAAATTGAATGATTTATGTGAAGGAAACACTATTTTGAAAAATAAAGTTGATTTGGTGGAAAAACAAAAAAAAGTTGTTTTTCAAGAAAATAAATCTTTGAAAAGAAACATTTGTGAAAAAGAAAAAGATTTTGTTTCACAAAAGAAAAAGAAAAATGGTTCTTCATCTCATCATGCTTTTCATGCCACCACTAATGAGATTAAAGATTTGAAAAATAAAATGGATGGTTTGAGTTCAACTTTGAACTCTTGTGCTTTTAATCATTCTAGGTTGGAGTCAATGTTTTCAAAGAAACAAACTCCACATGTTCATGCACATCATCATGCATATGCTTATGTTGCACGCCACGATCATACACATACACATAAGCATTCTAAGGTGTACGTATGTACACATTGTGGCCGCAAAGGCCATTTAGCAAAATATTGTTATGATAGATTAGATCATTTTAATTTTGCTAAGAATAAGAATTTTTGGGTCCCTCAACACAAAGCTAACCCCCGTGGACCCAACAAGAAAATATGGGTACCAAAATCCCCACCTTTTGCTTTTGATGTAGGTGAGGGCTCTCACAAAACGTGAGGGGATTGGTGCCTTGGTAGTGGATGCACTTGGACATGATGGACATACTTTTGGGATGCATCACTATCAAGGAGCTTTGGTGGGACAACCACCATGTTAGGATCTTTGGATTTGGTAACAATCTCTAAACTCCTACTTTTTTGTTCATGCTAGTCCATTTATCATATTCATAGTATGTTCATATTTTTGTGTGCTTCATGTGGTATTTACATGCTTAGATGTAGAATGTGTCAAATTTGCATGTATACATATACAAATAGTGAATTACAATTGATTCATATATAATTGAACTTCATGCTCATTTGTATCCACTATATGCATATGTATAGACTAGTTTTGATGATTCTCTTTTATACATGTTTTGCCTTATTTTTATGCTTTACTTCATGTATATGAATTTTTAATTCAAATCTAATAAATATACATGTATACCCGTGAGTCTCTTGCCTTCATGTAAACATCATTAATAGACTCTTTTAGATTTGGGATATGTATGTGTATTGTTAGGATTGGATTAATCATACATATACCATGAAGATTAGTGTTTTGATGAAAAATGATTTTTCGTGTTTTTGTTAAAAAAAAAAATGTGACTTATGATCTTTTTGAGCTTCAATGTCTATTTTCATGAAAATGCTATTTACATAACCTTTGAACACTCATCTTTTATTTTTCAAGATAATTTTGAGCTTTATGGACTATGAGTGATTGAACTTTGATGTATTTAGTATGATTCATGAAATACATATGCTTTGATTTCATATTTTTGAAGGATCTTTAACTAGTTTTTTCAAAAATTATTTTAACTAGTTAATTGTTCTTTATTTGGTAGAATTTTTTTAAACAAAGCTTATTTTTCAAATCTATTTTTGAAAACCCCTACCATCAATGGGAGGATGGATGGGCGATTATACCTTGTATGCTTCATTGAAAATCTTCTATCTTGAGCATATGAAGGGTGGTTGGTTATGAGTTATACACTTGATCTTATTGTTATGTCAATTGGTATCATTGAATCGTTTCAATTGGTATCAATATGAACTTTTTTTGTATATACTCATATTTTGTTTCTTATATATGTATATATCAATTTCACTTGGTATACTCATTTCTCATACATATATATGATTTTCATGTGCTTAACTTTCAATTGGTTCACATTTTTAAAAGCACAAAGTTTATGATGAAAAATAAAATTTTGATCATTATGTTTACTATTGGTATCAATATGTTTCACCTTCATATTTGTTAAATTTCAATTGGTATCAATATGATAATGATTATTTTCAATTTGGTATCTTAAAAATTTGATTGTTTTACAAGAGCTCTGATACCTTTTAAAAATTTGTTTAAGAAAATTAAAAAAAAAATGTTTTGGTATGTATTTCCTATATGCAAGGAGAGCTTAACATCTCTTCTACATATAGATTCATGTTGAGTATATTATAAATTGAGGAGCTTGATAACTCTTCTTTATATGATATACGTGTGTAGGGGGAGCTCATATCTCCTCTTATGCATTACATAATATGTGTTATATGAGTTAGGGCTTGTCATCCCTTCTTCATGTAATGCATATGTGTAGGGAAGCTAACTTAGCGTCTTCCTCTTCATGAATGTATATCGCATATAAATCTTTATTGATTGATTTGTATTACCCCTTCTTGATCTCTTTGTTTTTGACAAAAAGGGGGAGAAAAATTTGTTTGATTTGATTTTACTTTGACCCCTTTGTTGATGATTGACAAAAAGGGGGAGAAAGATTTTGAGTTTATATGCATGTTAGTAGAATTTATATTTATATGCATATATGTTTTGTTTTGCAAATGTATGGAGACAAGAACTTGATGAGTTTTATGAATATTTGACATGAATGTCATACATTTGCATACATATTTATGAGCTTCATTGTCATATATTATTATTTATGTCTATGCATGAGTTAAGGGGGAGCTTCTTTGAAGCTTTATTTTAATCCATGTATATATAACTTCATAAGTTTTGTCATCATCAAAAAGGGGGAGATTGTTGGCCCAAAGGCCTATTACCCTAGTTTTGATGATGATCAACTCATGAAGTTATGTTTACTAATGATCTTGTGTTTAATTAGTGACAGATTCATTATCAAGATCTTAGTAGGTGCATAGCTCAACAAAGGATAAAATGTCAAGATTTGGAGCTAGCACGGTGTGATCCAAGGAGCTTTTGGATCAAGCTTGGACCAAGTCAAGAAGATGAGAAGCCTTCAAGTGAAGACTTCAAGAAGATGAAGACTTGTGTCTAGGTATAATATTTTGTTTTAGTTTTAGTTAAAAATGTAAAGGATAGATAGTTGGTGGATTGCTCAAGTACATATACACACACACTCTTGATAGAATTGTTTTCATAAAAGATTTTTTAGTTTAGAAAAGATTTTTTTTTCTTTGTGACAAAATACTATTTGGTTTTTGATATTCATGTTTACATCTTTCAACCAAAACCAAGTTTATGCTTAATGACAAAAACATAGATATTTCATTATGATTGTGTAGTGGATCATATCCATACACACTATGCCCTAAAAGTATATCTTGTTTTTGTATTTGATGAAGATTTTGAAAAACATGTTTTGGAAAAATATTGTTTTGGAAAAACAGTTTTTATCATGAGCTAAATATTTTCAAGTTACAAAAATAGTCCAATCTTTTATAACATGCCTTGATTTTGTGCAAGCATGTTTGTTTATCAAAGTATATTGGTTAAACTATTTTTGTAGATTTTTATGTATTTTATGGGATTTTATTTGAGCCAAAAAGACTAACTTTTTAATCCCAGAAAACTGTTTCAGGCTTCGGATAAGTCGACTTACTAACTTTATAGTCGACTAATCCTAGAGTCGGCCGACAGGACCGGTCGACCGACGTGCACAGATGTGCACGCCTTTGTGCACTGGAGGACGGCCGACCGTACGGGTCGACCGCTCCAGAGAGCAGAGCTCTCTGGAAAGTTCGGCCGACCTCACGGGTCGACCAACAGAGAGTTCGACTCTCAGCTCCAGTTGGTCGGTCGACCCAGGCGGTCGACCGTGGCTCCAACGGTCGGATTTCTGACCGTTGGCGGTCGACCGCACGGGTCGACCGGCAGCTCTGACAGACCCCAACGGCTATATTTTTCTGCCTATAAATTTGGGGGTTTGGTCATTGTTTTGAGCCAAGATTTTAGGAGAGCTTTGAGCCAGTTTTTCCCATCCTTTTAAAAGAGTTTTCTCCACATATTTGAGTGCAAATACTTCCAATCAAAAGGGAAGATTTTATTTAGAGTGTGTTAAAAGTGATTCTTTGAGTTTTCCTCCACCATCTCAATCCTTGTTTTCTCACACAAACACTTGAGCTTTCCATTGCTATATCTACCTATAGGGTTTTGTTGTGAGAGGATTTTAGGTGATCAAGAGTTGTGATCACCAAAGTTCATCTTTGTTCCTTTGAGGAGGCGGACGTGTGTGTCTGCGTTGTTTTGAGTTCGGGTGCGGACTCGGTTGTTTCGAGGTGCGGCCTCGGCGAGCTAGTGAGCTTGCAGTGTGTACGGGACTAGGGAGTCCGAGGGCTTGTAGGTGTTGCGGCACCGAGGAGAGATCCATTGGGATCTTGCATAGTGGAAATCCTTCGTGTCGAAGGCGGGGATGTAGAGCAAGTGTGCTCGAACCTCGAAACAAACCCTTTGTGTTTGCGATTGCCATTTCTCTCTCTCTATCTCCTTGTTTATATCTTACATTACTTATCTTGTCTTTACCTTTATATGCATGATATATTCCTTGTGCTCATATTGATATATTGCTTGGGATTATTTGCTAACACTTGTATTCAACCAAGAGAGCCAACGCGGCACCTCAACCCATTCAAGGGGAATCTAGAGGAGTTTGTCCAGAGCCCTTCACGGGGAATTCAGCAACACTCTTGTGTTATACATAGTGTTTAGTGTAAAAGATTTAATTAGGTCATAATTGTTTTTTGCTTCCGCATTATTTGCATCATTTGGCATTAAGTGACCATTAGATTAGCCATCACCTATTCACCCCCCCTCTAGGTGAACCTTCACTTATGCATAGCAATAAACAAAGATATTCAATGAAAGCATAAACCAAACAACACATATATGCATAAATGAGGAAATAAACATAAATAAACTCTTTAAATACTTCTCCCTTTTTTGCATAAACAGCACTCATATGCATTAAACAAGAAAATAAATATGCATATATAAACTCTCAAAAAATCTTCTCCCCTACTTTGTCAATTCATCAACAAAGGGGCGAAAACAAATCTAACAATATTAAAGATACAAATTGAAAATATACCAATTTATGATACAGTTATATATCGAAACATTATGATACCAATTTATGATACGAATTGAAAATAAACAAAATTTTTTAAGATACCGATTGAAAATATCTTGTAAATTTTTTATACTAATAGAAAATAAAACATTGTACGTTTTTGATATTAATTGAAATATATATTGTAAATTTTGATAACAATTGAAAGTCAAAACCAATTGAAAATACAAACCAAATTTTTGGGTAAATATAACTCATTTTATAATAAGGATACCAAATTGAGAATAATACCAATTTAAGATTATTGATACCAATATTTAAAATGTTAGCATGTACCAAAGTAAAGTATTTTTCATCATAAAGAATGGGAGTAAGATACCAATTGAAAATAAAACCGATTGAAAGATAAAACACGCATTTTTCTCCCCTTTATGAAATACTAATAAAAATAATGCATAAGCTTGTATAAAATACCAATTGAAAAATAATTAACATTAAGAAGTAAATCAAGCTTAGCATAAACATAGTTTGGGCTTTAAGATGTAAAGATATTGTAAGCACAATCAAATCATATATATATGTATGAAAATGTAAATACCAATCGAAATTGATACTATTTAAAGTTTGAAGCATACATATACAAAAAACAAAAATTTGAGTATACAAACATAAGAATATCAATTGTGATACCAATTGAAAATATAATTAGGATCAAGTGTATAACTCACACCTACCACCCTATTCATGCACATGTTTAAAGATATTCAATTTGAGTATACAAGGCATGGTTGCCCATCCAACCGCCTTGGAAGGAAGGGGTTTTCAAAAATGTGAATTTGAAAATAATTTTAACATAATTGAAAACTCTTCCAAAATGAAAAAATACGCAACTAGTTTTAAGATAATCTTGAAAACTAGTACGAAGTCCTTCAAGTAAGGAGTAAAATAAGAATATATCCATGAAAACATGAAATTACTCAACAATTGACACTCAAGGTCTATAAAGCACATATAAGACTCATGAAAATAAAGTCATGAGAAAACATCAAGTAATGCGAGTGTACAATAATTATGTGAAAAGCATAATCATGAAAATAGGCAATAAAACTCATACGAAATTCCTTATCAAAAACATGAAAATCATCAAAACTAGATAGGCTTCAAGGTATATGTATTTTTCGTCTAAACTAGAGGTATACATACATATCCCAAACACAAATGAGTCCATACTAGAATTTGCATGAAAGACAAGTGACTCAAGGGTATACATGTATATCTAAAGTTTTAAACAAAATTAACATATACATGAAGCTAAACATATTATCATGCAAACATATCTGATTGGTAGTGAAAAATGCATAATTGTCATCATATTTACTATCACATTTTCACATTTATTCATATAATGATGCACATTTATTAATATTTTGTTATTTAATGTGTGCAGGCCTTGAGTGTTGAATTAAATAAAGAATTAAAGCTTAATGAAGCCCAAAAGCCCAGATCCAAGCCCAAGTCCAAGCCCCAGTGCAAAAGTGCAATTACAAGAAGTCAAAGTGCAAATACAAGATGTAAATATTGCAAATACTACAAAGAGGGAAAGGATAGAATTCTATCCAATCCTAAATACCTGATGGATGAGGATAAATACATGTGCAGGGATTAGATTTATTTTTTGAAGGGATTTGGATTAGAGTAACTTAATTTCTAAGTTATCTCAAAAATCCAAACTGAAGAGCTAGGATTCATCTTCCAGAAAGAAACGACCAGATGGACGGACTAGGAGAAGCCACGCGCCAAAGCGCGTGGCCAACAGATGACATAGAGCCGCGGAAATGCGGCCCAAGCCGCGTTTCCGCGGCATTTCTGATGAGGCTGCCTAACTGCTTTCGTGTACGATCTTATCCGGGACTCTATCACCTTCTGCACCTATAAATATCCCTGCAGGCGCAGCAAAGAGGGCATCCAGAGACGATTAGGGTTTTCTTTTAGCCATTTTTCTTTAAATTTCAGCACGTTGTAATTTTTGTTTCAAGCACATTGTGGAAGAAGGAGCTTGTATTTGGAGGCTATTATCAAATAAAGGTTACCTACTTTCTCATTTCGTTTATTGTCTTTCTATTTGTTTTTATTCTCTGTGATCTATCTCTGGTTTTCTTTTTCTTTACTTTTTGCGCTCTTTCTTATTAAACAACAAAAAAATAAATAAATAAATTGAAAAGATAAAAAAAATGATGAACTAATTTCCTCTAGTGGTTTGCTGAAATTCTTAAAGCAACCCTAGAGCAGTTAAGCATTGATCGGATTGATGACCACTTCTTGAAACCCTAAGTTTAATGATTATTTTTCTTGAAGATTAAACAGATAACTAGACTTCTTAATCTAGGTTGCATATTTAAAAGACTCTTCATGACTTCATACTTAAGAACTAGGACAGCCTAAATTTAAGATTAATCTTCTCTTAAGCTGTACTTAGATGTTAGGATGAAACATTGTTTAGTTTTTAATAATGTAACTTAGTTAGAATCTTGTATCGTCTTTTCTTGCTTGAATTGTTCTTAATAATCTAGGGTGAATTACATACATCTCAATATGATGATCAATCTCCTTAACTTGCAATAGGGTTGTGGTAGAAGATCAGTAAAACCACATCTTTCATATCATATATATATATCTCAAATCTAATCTCTTCTCTCATATTTTGAAGATACAGAGGAATCGGTCGAAAAGCTTGCATCGTATCCTTCCCTGAGGATCACGACCCGCTTGAGCCTTTGCTACAGCGGATAGCATTGAGACTAAGAATTTTACAACTCATTCTTATTTACAAATTCTTAAATTCTCAATCAATATCCAAAAATAGGGAATACAAGTTGAAATGCAAGAATCATCAAAATTAGGCTATACTAATACATCTAATGAGTACAAATAAATAACATAGCACAAACATATAATAATCAATTTGTGGCTCACTAGTTGTACAAGTATGTACACAAGTTTTAATGAAAACTGAAAAACACCTAGAAGGGGGGTGAATAGGTGTAAGTGCTAATCTAGGAAGTAAATGCGCTAAATGCGGAAGCTAATGCAAATTATTGCAAACACACTTAATACAATCAACAAGTGTAGCCGAATTCCCCGTGAAGGGCTCTGGACTAACTCCTCTTGATTCCCCTTAAATGGGTTGAGGTGCTATGTGAAGCTCTTGTTGATTAAGTACAAGTGAGGCACACACAAACAACCAAGCATATAAGATGATATAGCAATATGAAATATGCAAGGCACAACACAAATGCAAGCAAGTAATATGAATGATGAATGATGTTTTGCACAAATGTAAAGAGAGAGAGAGAGTTTAAAGACAAGTGGATCAAATGCAAATACAATGATATGTTTCGAGGTTCGAGCACCCTTGCACTACATCCCCGCCTACACCACCGTGTAGGATTTCCAATCCACTATAACGTCCACCGAGGACTCCCACCTAGGGAACCTTCACCGAGAAGGATTTTTACAACAAGGGAGTACCGAACTCCTCTCTCAAACAACCACCTCACAACCGAGGGGTAGGCTCGTAGCCAAACAACCACAACACCTCTACCGAAGAGGGTTTACAACCAAACTCCACCTCTCACTAGAGGGAGCAAACCAACAACCCAATTACACAACCTCAACCTCTACCAAAGAGGGAGCAACCAAGGAATCAAGGGTTTACAATAGGTGGTCTCTTTCAACCACAAACCTCTTTCCTTTTTCTTTTTCCACAAAACAAGATCCTAAATAGATTAGGATAGAAGATATAGCTCAAGTGTGGAAATCAAGGTGTTTTTGGAAACAAGCAACAAAGAAAATACTTGAGAAAACTCTTGTAAAAGATAGAGAATGAAAACCAATACAAATATCCCAAATTCGTATTTCTTTGATTTTCCAAAAACCCAAAACAAGAGAGATGAAATCTTTTTGGCTCAAAAACTCTTTTGAAAACTAGCTTAAACACTAAACAAACTCTGAAATTTTTCTTGTCAAAAGTCTTATCAAAACAACCCAAGAGATGGGGTATTTATACCTCAATCAGAAAACTAGCCGTTAGGCTGATGTGGCAGCCTGACAGGCTGACGGTCGACCGGCCCGGTCGACCGCCAACGGTCAGAAATGTGACCGTTGGGCAACCATGGTCGACCGGCCCGGTCGACCCAAACAAACAGAGAGCTCTGCTCTCAGACCGGTCGACCGTCCGGGTCGACCGTCCCAAAGCTGCCAAACGTGCACAGATTTGTGCATGTCGGTCGACCGTCCCGGTCGACCGACTTCAGCCCAAGTCGACTAATAAACTGACTTAGTCGACTGGTTGAAGTCTGGAACAGAAAGCTGGGTCAGAAAAACAGTTTTAAAATATTTTGAAAAATCTTTTAACACTTCTAAAAATCCACAAAACTTGTTTTAACATTTTATATTAAAACACAAACTTGTGATAAAAATTTCAAGACATATATCAAACATATTAATTCATTTTTGAGTCTTGCAAATTTTATCAAAAACAAAACTTGTATTTTTGTCAAACTTTATTTTTCCAAAACATGAATAGGATAGTCAAATAAGTTTGTTTAAGATATGAAGCATGAATGTATATTGAACACATCTAATATACATAAAAACCATGTAAACTTGTTTTGATCTACTATTCATGAAAACCAAATCCAAAACATAAAACTTTTGTGTGTTGTGCACTTGAGCGTATCAACTATACTAAGCTTTACAAATTGGATCTAAACACTGTACGCGTCGAAAAGATCGCAATTGCAAAATTCTTTTACTTGAATAGAAGATTACAACGGATACAATCCGATTACAAAAGAGAGGGAATCTCTTGATTGATTCTCCTCTTTATTTAAAGCTGGGTTCTTCACGTGGCGGTGGAGAGTGAGTCTTGTTCTCTGTTGACCGGCCGAACATCAAGTTTCTCTTATGGATCCTCTCTTTGGATCTACTGGTGGAGTAGCACAGCTCCTATCAGTAATGGAATCTCAAAGAGATTTAAAGAACTTGACCTTAGCAAGTTAACAAAAAGAGTTGAACTCTTCTCAGGCTGCAAGAGCTTCGGGGCCGAACTCTGGTGAGGTAGCTATCCTCCTCTGCCCATGGCTTCTTGGATTCCTCCATCAGGACTCTCCTTCTTAGCCCTTTTAGTAGAGGTCCCCTCCCCCGGGGGTCCCTTTTTTTTTTAGAGTTGTATTCCTCCAGCACTCCTTCCGAGCTTCCCCCCTCCTCTTTTTCTCTAGCTATTCATAGCTGTTTATAGAGGGATTGGGGTGTAACCAACCCCTTAAATCTCTCCATAATGGGAGGGGTGTAACTAACTCCTTAAATCTCTCAATAATGGAGAGTTATTCCCCATTATGTGGAGAGAAAATGGGGTGTAACTGACCAAGTTTGTGGCTGTCAGTTATAGCAGAAATGCGGGCCTCGCGCTGGACGTGGTC
Organism: Agave tequilana; assembly: GCA_038442645.1. Taxonomy (NCBI): domain Eukaryota; kingdom Viridiplantae; phylum Streptophyta; class Magnoliopsida; order Asparagales; family Asparagaceae; genus Agave; species Agave tequilana. Next base: position 24,797 of record JAVJIF010024418.1, on the reverse strand, counting down.
CTCGCTCTGATGTTGAGACGCGGAGCTCACAGGCTCGCGTCTGTGTTGGAACGCGAAGCTGCTCAGGCTTGCGTTTGAGTTGAAATGCGGAGCAGGCTGAGGTCCACATCTGACAAAGGACGCGAGGCCTGCGTCTGGCGACCTCCGCGTCTGACATTGGAACGCGAGGTCTGCGTCTGGCGACCTCCACGTTTGACATTGGAATGCAAGGTCTGCGTCTGGGAAGTTCGCGTCTGAGACTGGAAGCTATCTCCGCATCTGGGAGGTTCGCGTCTGGGAGGTTCGCGTCTGAGACTGGAAGCTATCTCCGCATCTGGGAGGTTCGCGTCTGAGACTGGAAGCTTTCTCTGCATCTGGGAGGTTCGCGTCTGGGACTGGAAGCTATCTCCGCATCTGGGAGGTTCGCGTCTGAGACTGGAAGCTATCTCCGCATCTGGGAGGTTCGCGTCTAAGGCTTTGTCCGTAGTAATTTTTTTGATAACCTACAGAACCCCCTCCAAAGTTTTCGAAACTCCGTGATTGACTGAGACGGATTTCGGAATACATTGGACTTCAGTTGAATCGGGACTTCCTGTAATCAGATTGGCATTCTTCTGAGAGGCAGTCTCGAGCTTGATCTTGTCTGGGTTCTAGTCTTCATGAGTGTACTATTGAACTGTTTGAAGCCTCCAAGAAAAATCGTTTGTAATTTGATTGTCAGTGTACTGTTGAACCGGTGGAGTTGTCAATTGCCTCTGCCAGTATACTGTTGAACTGATTGCAGTAGCAGAGACATACTCTTTGTATTAGGGGGAAGAGAGGACGCAGCTCTCACACAGACGCAGTTCTGGCACACTGATCAAGTGGAGACGCGAGCTTCACCAAAGTTGAGATGCGACTCTCAATTATTTGTAGAGACGTGGCTCTCAATTTCTGTAGAGACACAGCCTTTACTTGCTGTTGAGACGCAACTCTTAAGTTCATTGAGACGCGGCTCTGTACTTGAGACGCAAAGTTCACGCTCAAAGCTTCTTTGAAAGAGCTTTAATTGCCAGAGGTGTGATATTAACTTAGCAAATTAAATAACTCTATCGAGGGAATTTGAGAAGGTTACTGTCAGAGGTGTGATGTTAACTTGACAGTGAGATCTGGATTTGTGTTTTGAATAAGTTTTGTGGACTTGCTATTCTATTGATGAATAACAAGTGGAGTTTGATCCGCTGGGGATTATGCCAGAGTCTATTATCAGAGGTTTAGTGTTAACATGACTAGAACTCTGCTAGAAATGAAAGTTTGCTGTTAGAGGTATGATATTAATATAACAGTATTTTGAGTAGACTTGTCATTCTATTGAAGAGAATTGACAAGTTGAAATTTTGGTCAGAGGTGTGATGTTAACTTGACCGAGAGTTGTCCTGCGATTTGAGCAAGTTTGGTCAGAGGTGTGATGTTAACTTGACCGAGACTTGTCTACTATTAGAGGTGTGATTTTGAACATAACAGTATTTTGAGTGAACTTGTCATTCTATTGAAGAGAATTGACAAGTTAAAATTTTGGTCAGAGGTGTGATGTTAACTTGACCGAGATATTCTGCGATTTGCGCAAGTTTGGTGGACTCGCCATCCCATTGAAGAGGACTGACAAGTTGAGATTTTGCCCCCAGGGAAACATCAAAGCCTTACTGTCAGAGGTGTGATATTAACATGACAGGTTCGATTTGTAATTTATTCTACTGAAGAAATTGAGAGAAATCACTGTTAGAGGTTTGATGTTAACTTAACAGTGAATATGCCAGAGGTATAATGTTAAGTTGGCATGTTTGATCTGTGATTATTTCACTGAAAAAATAGTCACAGGTTTTTTGTGGTCCTACCATTCTATGGATGGGAATTGGTAAGGGATTTTGGAGGGGATTTTAGGGAATGAGTTGTCAGAGGTAATTGTTAACATAACAAATATTGATTTCCCTAGAAAATAAAGATTTACTGTTAGAGGTGTAATATTTAACATAACAGTAATGGGATTTTGCGATTTAAGCAATTTAAGTGGACCTGTCATTCTATTGAAGAGAATGACAAGTAAGACTAGACCCGTTGGGGATCTAAATATTTCTTTACCGTCAGAGGTGTGATATTAACTTAACGGATCAGATGGAATCTTGTCAGAGGTGTGATATTAACTTGACAAGGATGTGAGTTAGAGGTGTACTGTTAACTTAGCTCCATAAGAACTTCAGTTTCATTGGGGAGACTGAAGATATCACTGTCATAGGTGGTGTTAAACTTAACAGTGGAGGTAATGCTAGAGGTGTGATGTTAACTTAGCATTGGTCATCTCGACTCCGATACGAAAGTTCGAGGGAAAGTCATTGTCATAGGTGTAATGTTGAACTTAACAATGAATTGGATGCTAGAGGTGTGATATTAAACTTAGCATCGCTCGTCTCAGCTTCGATATGGAAGCCTGAGGAAAAGTAATTGTCAGAGGTTTAATATTGAACTTGGCAGCAACTCAATCACTGTTAGAGGTGTAATGTTAACATAACAGTAGTTTGTCAGAGGTGGAATGTTAACATGACAGTAGTTTGTCAGAGGTGTAATGTTAACATGACAGTAGTTGGTTTGCGATATGAGCAATTTTGAGGACTTGTCATTCTATTGATGAGAATTGACAAGTGGAGTTTGGAATGTCAAAGGTGTAGTATTAACTTGACAATCATTGATTTGTGACTCCATGTAGAGGAGCGACAAGCGAGGCTTGTACTCACTGGGGAGTATTGAAACTTTCCACTGTCAGAGGTTTGATATTAAACTTAACAATGATTGTATTTGTGGACCTACCACTCTATGGAAGATAATTGGTAGGAGATTTTGGTGGAAAATAAAATGAACTGTCAGAGGTTTAATATTAACGTGACAGAATCCACTGGGGATTGAAAAATCTGGTTTGTCAGAGGTTTATTGTTAACATGACAAATCCCAGTTCATTTCATTGGAGGAATGAACATAGGTATTTTTGTGGCCCTACCATTCTATGGAAGAGAATTGGTAGGAGATTTTGGAGGAGTGGATGAAACCAAGTCCCTCAAGGTTTTTAGCAAACCTTCTACTCAGGCTCGTGTTTCCACGTCAGAGAAAGGACATGAGATCCATGTCTGGTGACTTTCGTGTTTGATTGAGAAAGGACGCGAGGTCTGCGTCTATCAACCTCCGCGTCTGACATTAGAACGCGAGCTCTGCGTCTGGCGACCTCCGCGTTTGGCTGAGAAAGGACGCGAGGTCCGCGTTTGGCGATCTCCGCGTCTGACATTGGAACGCGAGGTCTGCGTCTCTTGGAGGAGTTTGAGTTTGAAGCCTTACAGGCTGACGGCTCAGTCATCTGAAAGTTGCAGTGACAATCAAATAGCACTGCCGAGATGAACTGCTCGCAATGGCACTCGAACCCCTGGGATGAGAGCATCTCAGTTCATATTTGAACTTGGCCTCTTTGGGGCTGAACGCGAACCTCGCGTTTTTGAAGTGAAACGCGATGATCTCATTCTGGCGCAGTCTCCTGCTGAACGCGTGTCTTGCGCTTCTGAATAGAAACACGAAGGTCATCCTTTAACACTGTCAACGACTCTCGCAGGCTAATGTCATGTTCTGGCGCGGCCTTAGGCTGAACGTGGGTCGCGCATTCTCGCGTTTTTGCACAGCTTGAGGCTGGACACGAACTTCACATTTTGGCGCCGAAACGCGCAGCTCGTGAACGTGAGCATCGCGTTTTGTTGCAGAAATGCGGGGCTAAAAGCGAACTTCGCGTTTGATGCCGAAAAGCGGGGGTGAAAGCGAGCTCTGTTTGCTGATGGTGAACTTGACGTCTTTGTCGACGATCAGCAATCCGTTTGGCTCGCAGGAGTTGATGCGAACCCCCTGCAAATTGAATTTGCTGAGCCTTGGGAGGAGTTTTGCGGCGAGATTTGCCTTCATCATCATTGGCCTCGCGGGTCTCGTAGGAGATATTGATGCGGGCCACATGTGCTGTTGCAACCACTCCTGTCTGCTGACGATGAGTGCAACGCCTTCGCCGTCTCTCGGCATTCCGATTGAGTCGAAGAGGTTGTTGACAACCCCCAGCATTCGGAACTGGAAGTGCCTTGATAAAAAGGATGGAGGGGAGATTGGTCTCTATTGTCATCTTAACCATGGGTCATGGCGCGGGTCTCTGAAAAGACGTTGGGGCTGACCATGTTATCTCCACGGGAGACTCCTGAAGCTTAGGGGAGTTCAACTTCTCTTAGTCGAATTCGATCACAAGCGATTCGACTGTGAATCCAAGCATCTTGACGTCGGCTTGCGCCACCACTTTCTCGTTGGTTGAGAAAGATCATAGTCCCCAGCGGAGTCGCCATCTCTTGTACGCGTCGAAAAGATCGCAATTGCAAAATTCTTTTACTTGAATAGAAGATTACAATGGATACAATCCGATTACAAAAGAGAGGGAATCTCTTGATTGATTCTCCTCTTTATTTAAAGCTGGGTTCTTCACGTGGCGGTGGAGAGTGAGTCTTGTTCTACGTTGACTGGCCGAACATCAAGTTTCTCTTATGGATCCTCTCTTTGGATCTACTGGTGGAGTAGCACAGCTCCTATCAGTAATGGAATCTCAAAGAGATTTAAAGAACTTGACCTTAGCAAGTTAACAAAAAGAGTTGAACTCTTCTCAGGCTGCAAGAGCTTCGGGGCCGAACTCTGGTGAGGTAGCTATCCTCCTCTGCCCATGGCTTCTTGGATTCCTCCATCAGGACTCTCCTTCTTAGCCCTTTTAGTAGAGGTCCCCTCCCCCGGGGGTCCCTTTTTTTTTTTTTAGAGTTGTATTCCTCCAGCACTCCTTCCGAGCTTCCCCCTCCTCTTTTTCTCTAGCTATTCATAGCTATTTATAGAGGGATTGGGGTGTAATCAACCCCTTAAATCTCTCCATAATGGGAGGGGTGTAACCAACTCCTTAAATCTCTCCATAATGGGAAATTATTCCCCATTATGTGGAGAGAAAATGGGGTGTAACTGACCAAGTTCGTGGCTGTCAGTTATAGCAGAAATGCGGGCCTCGCGCTGGACGTGGTCCTCGCTCTGATGTTGAGACGCGGAGCTCACGGGCTCGCGTCTGTGTTGGAACGCGAAGCTGCTCAGGCTTACGTTTGAGTTGAAACGCGGAGCAGGCTGAGGTCCACATCTGACAAAGGACGCGAGGCCTGCGTCTGGCGACCTCCGCGTCTGACATTGGAATGCGAGGTCTGCGTCTGGCGACCTCCACGTTTGACATTGGAACGCAAGGTCTGCATCTGGGAAGTTCGCGTTTGGGAGGTTCGCGTCTGAGACTGGAAGCTATCTCCACATCTGGGAGGTTCGCGTCTGGGAGGTTCGCGTCTGAGACTGGAAGCTATCTCCGCATCTGGGAGGTTCGCGTCTGAGACTGGAAGCTATCTCCGCATCTGGGAGGTTCGCGTCTGAGACTGGAAGCTATCTCCGCATCTGGGAGGTTCGCGTCTGGGACTGGAAGCTATCTCCGCATCTGAAGGTTCGCGTCTGAGACTGGAAGCTATCTCCGCATCTGGGAGGTTCGCGTCTGAGACTGGAAGCTATCTCCGCATCTGGGAGGTTCGCGTCTGGGAGGTTCGCGTCTGAGGCTTTGTCCGTAGTAATTTTTTGATAGCCTACAAACACACTATCTAAACTATGGATACCTAAGTCTTCTTGATGATCTTCATCTTCAAGTTGACTTGCTCCAAAACTCCATCCATGGGCTAGGCAATGTGTGATCTTTAAGCTTTGGCCCTGGAATTACTAAGAAAAGCTTCTAAACTCCTTGTTGAAGCTAATCACCAACTAATATCTTAGTTAAAGATCTGAAACTTAAACAACACAAGATTATTAGTAAACATAACTACATGAGTTAATCATCATCAAAACTAGGGTGGAAGGCCTTTGGGCCAACAATCTCCCACTTTTTGATGTTGACAAAACTCATGGAGTTATATATGCATAGATTAAAGTTAAGCTTGAAAGAAGCTCTCCCTTAACTCATGCATAAACAAATAAATAAAATATATGCAATGAATGTACATAAACATGTATGCATCAATATACATAAAACACATGTTATAGAAGCTCTAGTTACCAATTAAATTAATAAAGCATTAACAAAAACACTAGATGCTCTAGATACCAATAAAACTTAATATATGCAAAAACATAAATATGCATATATAAAAACCAAATTATTCTCCCCCTTTTTGTCAATCATCAACAAAGGGGAAAACAATCAAAACAATAACTAATAATGAGGGGTAAAAAATCTTTCTCCCTTTTAAGTCAATCAAAACAATAAAACAATGTTCTCCTCCTTTTTGTCTAAAACAAAAAACAAAGTCAATAAGGGGTGACTATAATCAACATGATATCAATAGAAACATATGTTAATGAAGCATCTTGATATCAATTGAAAGTAAACAAAGATCAATAAATGTTATATGCTATATACATTCATGAAGAGGAAGACGCTAAGTTAGCTTTCCTACACATATGCATTACATGAAAGAGGGATGTTAAGCCTTAATTCACATAACACACATTATGTAATGCATAAGAGGAGATGTGAAGCTCCCCCTACACACGTGTACCACATAAAGAAGAGATGTTAAGCTCTTCAATACTAGATACACTCATCATGAATCTATATGTAGAAGAGTTGTTAAGCTCTCCTTGTATATAGTCAATATAAATCAAAACTTTTGTATTTTTCTTTTAAACAAAATTTTTAGATACCAATTTAAAACACAAAACATCTTGATATCAAAAGATAGTATTTTTCTATCATATAAACAAATGAAATGACTATTTTCTATCATAAAGTAAGGGAGTGGAAAACTAAATACCAATTGAAATATGAAAATCGAATTTTCTCCCCCTTTATGAAATACCAACAAAGACTATGCGTAGGCTTGAAATAAGATACCAATTGAAAACTAAATCAATTGAAATAAAGTTGAAGCTCAAGCTCTAGCATAAACATGATTTGTGAAAACTTATATCTTGATCACAAATAAAATAAGTATATGTGTATGAAATAGAAGAGTACCAATCACCAATAGATGATACAAATTGAAAATATACATACACAATAAACATATGAGTATACAAAAGGATCAAATTGATACCAATTGAAAGAGTTCAATGATACCAATTGTCATAACAATAAAAGCATGGTATAACTCAGATAACTAATCCACCCATCTCATGCACAAGTTTAAAATGATTTTCAATATAAACATACAAGGCATGAACTCCCATTAAGGGTAGGGGTTTTCAAAAATAGATTTGAAAATAAGCTTTGTTTGAAAAAACTCTACCAAAATGAAGAATACCGTAACTAGTTATATGAATAATTTTTAAACTAGTACGAAATCCTTCAAGTAAGGAATACAACAAAATAATTTTCATAAAACACATGTAAATCACATAGCACTTAAAACACTCAAAATTCAATAAAGTACATACATGCTCATGAAAACATACTCATGAGAAATATTTTAAAAATGGTGAGTGTACAAGTAATGTGTGACATGACATTATGAAATTTCCAATTAAGCTCAAAATTCCTTGAAACATAGAAAACACGAAAATCATCAAAACTTATTTAATCTTCATGACATATGTATGTCAAGTACAAATTAAAATATACATACATATCCAAAACACAACGAGTCCTCAAAATATATGCATTAAGGCACGTGGCTCAAAAAGGATAAACATGTATATCTAATAATTTGGACATGATAGACATATACATGAAGTTAAACAATTAAACACAAAATCAAGAAAATCTTCACCAAAATAAATTTCATTTCAAGGTATATGTATGAATTGTTAACACAATAAGTATACATACATATCCCTAAACACAATTGAGTCCATATATAGATTTGCATGAAAGGCAAATGACTCAAGGGGTATACATGTATATCTTAAGGTTTGGCAAAATAAACATATACATGAAGTGAAAACTCATAAAACAAATCCAAAAATGGGAATACAAGTTTAAAATGTATAGATCATCAAAACTAGACTATATTAGCACATCTAATGGGTTCAAATAAGCAATCAAGCCCAAACATATATAGATTTATTTGTGACCCACTATATGCACAAGTATATACCTAGTTTTAGTGAAAACTAACATCTAAACATGTAATCAAGACATGAAGCATAAAACACGATAAAAATCAACATGATAAACATAAACATGATTATTAAGAAAATCCACAAGTTATTAGAACTATGATATACGCAATATCAACCAAAAAAGAGAGAACACAAAAGAATGTATCCATATTAAACATGGGTGTCCCAAAATAACTAACCATGTATATCACAAGTCTAATAAGCATGGCATTTTTATACTAATCACTAAACAATAAAACATGCTATAAACAATGAATATTGAAAGCATGAAAAAAATAAATAGGAGTTAGGAATCGTTACCAAAACCTAGAAGGCAACTTTCCTTGTCTCCAAAACAAGGTGGTCCTTTCCACCAAACCTTCCCTTGAAAGTGATGCATCCATATGATTTCCATGAAGCTCGGAACGCATCCACTCCAAGGTGCCATCACTCTCACGTCATGTGAGAGCCCACACCTACATCAAAAACACGAGGGGTGGTCTTTGGTACCCATACTCTTTTGGGTCCATGGGGGTTAGTACCTTCTCTAACCCAAACAAAATTCTTTGCTAAATTATCAACATGTATTCTATCATAGCAAAATTTAGTAAGGTGGCCCTTACGTCCACAATGTGTACAAGTATACACATGAGCATACATGGTGTGATGGTGTCCGTGAGGAGCATGTGTATGCCGTGGAGGGTGTGCAAGAATAATAGATGGAACTTGTTTCTTTCGAAACAAAGATTCCAAACGTGTATGGCCCACTACACATTGGCTCAAAGTGGAGCCCAAACAATCAACACTCTTCTTAATCAAAGATATATCATTGTTAATTAAAGAAGATTAGCACTTGAAGCTCGGAGGTGGTGGTGGTTGTCAGCAAATTCCACACTGCAAAGGCGGAATCAATGTTAGAAACACGTAAAAGATAATCTTTAGATAATGTGCTTCTAATAGCCTCAAGGGCTTGTGCATTGGCCCCTATATGATTGCTATCACTAAGGAAGGATTCCTTGGTAATGGCAAGGTAAACTTTATGACCTAGGGTTTGTAAATAACGGTCATCCTAATCTTCCAAACATGAATGTTGGAAGGGTCAAACATAGGTGGGGTCATGAAGGCCATGGTAAACTATATGTGTGCAAACAAGCAAATGCAAACAAAAGATTAGCAAGCAAATGGATCTCACTCCTAGGATGTTAAGCCTAATATCAGGAGCACTAGCTCTGATACCAATTGAAAAACACCTAGAGGGGGGTGAATAGGTGTAAGTGCTAATCTAGGAAGTAAATGCGCTAAATGCGGAAGCTAATGCAAATTATTGCAAACACACTTAATACAATCAACAAGTGTAGCCGAATTCCCCGTGAAAGACTCTGAACTAACTCCTCTTGATTCCCCTTGAATGGGTTGAGGTGCTATGTGAAGCTCTTGTTGATTAAGTACAAGTGAGGCACATACAAACAACCAAGCATATAAGATGATATAGCAATATGAAATATGCAAGGCACAACACAAATGCAAGCAAGTAATATGAATGATGAATGATGCTTTGCACAAATGTAAAGAGAGAGTTTAGAAACAAGTGGATCAAACGCAAAGACGATGATATGTTTCGAGGTTCGAGCACCCTTGCTCTACATCCCCGCCTACACCACCATGTAGGATTTCCAATCCACTATAACGTCCACCGAGGACTCCCACCGAGGGAACCTTCACCGAGAAGGATTTTTACAACAAGGGAGTACCGAACTCCTCTCTCAAACAACCACCTCACAACCGAGGGGTAGGCTCGTAGCCAAGCAACCACAATACCTCTACCGAAGAGGGTTTACAACCAAACTCCACCTCTCACTAGAGGGAGCAAACCAACAACCCAATTACACAACCTCAACCTCTACCAAAGAGGGAGCAACCAAGGAATCAAGGGTTTACAATAGGTGGTCTCTTTCAACCACAAACCTCTTTCCTTTTTCTTTTTCCACAAAACAAGATCCTAAATAGATTAGGATAGAAGATATAGCTCAAGTGTGAAAATCAAGGTGTTTTTGGAAACAAGCAACAAAGAAAATACTTGGGAAAACTCTTGTAAAAGATAGAAAATGAAAACCAATACAAATATCCCAAATTCCTATTTTCTTTGATTTTTCAAAAACCCAAAAACAAGAGAGATGAAATCTTTTTGGCTCAAAAACTCTTTTGAAAACTAGCTTAAACACTAAACAAACTCTGAAATTTTTCTTGTCAAAAGTCTTATCAAAACAGCCCAAGGGATGGGGTATTTATACCTCCATCAGAAAACTAGCCGTTAGGCTGATGTGGCAGCCTGACAGGCTGACGGTCGACCGGCCCGGTCGACCGCCAACGGTCAGAAATGTGACCGTTGGGCAACCACGGTCGACCGGCCCGGTGACCCAAACAAACATAGAGCTCTGCTCTCAGACCGGTCGACCGTCCGGGTCGACCGTCCCAAAGCTGCCAAACGTGCACAGATTTGTGCACGTCGGTCGACCGTCCCGGTCGACCGACTTCAGCCCAAGTCGACTAATAAACTGACTTAGTCGACTGGTTGAGGCCTGGAACAGAAAATTGGGTCAGAAAAACAGTTTTAAAATATTTTAAAAAATCTTTTAACACTTCTAAAAATCCACAAAACTTGTTTTAACATTTTATATTAAAACACAAACTTGTGATAAAAATTTCAAGACATATATCAAACATATTAATTCATTTTTGAGTCTTGCAAATTTTATCAAAAACAAAACTTGTATTTTTGTCAAACTTGATTTTTCCAAAACATGAATAGGATAGTTAAAATAAGTTTGTTTAAGATATGAAGCATGTATGTATATTGAACACATCTAATATACATAAAAATCATGTAAACTTGTTTTGATCTACTATTCATGAAAACCAAATCCAAAAAATAAAACTTTTGTGTGTTGTGCACTTGAGCATATCAACTATACTAAGCTTTACAAATTGGATCTAAACACACTATCTAAACTATGGATACCTAAGTCTTCTTGATGATCTTCATCTTCAAGTTGACTTGCTCCAAAACTCCATCCATGGGCTAGGCAATGTGTGATTTTTAAGCTTTGGCCCTGGAATTACTAAGAAAAGCTTCTAAACTCCTTGTTGAAGCTAATCACCAACTAATATCTTGGTTAAAGATCTGAAACTTAAACAACACAAGATTATATTAGTAAACATAACTACATGAGTTAATCATCATCAAAACTAGGGTGGAAGGCCTTTGGGCCAACAAAAACTACATCTAAACATATAATCAAAATATAAAGTGCAAAATCATAAACAAAAACTCATATCATCATTATGTAAATGCACATGTCTTAGACCTAACATATTCATAGCAGTTAAATAATAGTGAGAACACAAAAGTAATGGTCCATATAAATATGGGTGTATCTCAAATACCACATATGTGATCATAAGTCTAATTTACATGGCATTTAATCATAATAATCATGAAAAACTAAAACATGCTAAAAATCATCAATGAAAGCATGTAAACTAAATAAGGAGTTAGAAATAGTTACCAAAACCATTAGGGCTAATCTTTAGATCTCCAAACCTTGGTAGTCCTCCCACCAAACTTTCCTTAAAAGTGATGCATCCAAAAGTGTCACCATTTATTTTGAAACACATCCACCATCAAGACACCATTACTCTCACGTCAAGCGAGAGCCCACATCTACATCAAATAAAATAGGAGTGAATTTTGCTACCCATACCTATTGGGTCTAAGGGGGTTAGCACCTTCCTAACCCAAACAAATCTATTTGCAAAATTTGAAATATTTAGTCTATCATAACAAAATTTTGTAAGGTGGCACTTACGTTCACAATGTGTACAAGTGTACACATAAGCATACATAGAATCATGTATGTGTGCATAATGAGCATGTGTATGTCATGGTTTGTGTGCATGCATATGAGAAGCATGTTTCTTATGAAACATGGATTCCAACCGTGTGTGGTTCATGGCACATTGGCTCAAAGTGGAGCCCAAACAATCAACATTTTTCTTCAATATACAAATATCATTTTTAATACTAGAAGATAAAGTGGAGCATGCAATAGAAACACTAGATGGTGAAACAATATTAGCATGACAAACATGTGAATCTATATCATTTTTCAAAAAAGTATTTTCTTAGAAATCAAATCTAGTTCTTTTGAAATGGAAGTAAAATTATTTTTCAAAGAATCATTTTCTTTTAAGACAATATCATGTTTTGAAGAGAAAATCTCATTTTTCTTCAAAACATCATTACAATCTTTTTTATTTTTCAAAATTTTGTTTTCATTAAGGGCAAGATTAAGTTGGGATTTCAAGGAGTCCCTTTCACTTGAAATTTCATTCCTCTCTTGCAAAACCAAATCAAGTTTTGAAAACAAGTTTTTCATTTTCTTCTTTTATTTTAAAAGTTTTCTTTTTCAAAAGTTTATACTTTTCTAACAAGTTCTCACAACAATGAAAAGTTCTTCGTTTAATGCATCGACATCAATATAATCATCTCCTGAAGAACTAGCACTATCATCTAGTTGAGTATCCGAGTTTACCTCAAGCGAGTCATTCCCTTGGACCATGTAGCAAGCTTATTCGGATTCATCTCCACTAGATTCATTCTCCACATATTTTGACGTTTGAAGCTTGAGAGAGGTCAAAGTATTCCACAGTGCAAAAGCGGAATCACAATGAGAAACCATGCATAAATATTCTTTACTTAATTGCCTAAGTGCGTCTAGGGCTTGTGCATTGGCCTCTATGTGCTTGTTATTATCAAGATAGGATTTCTTAGCAGTAGCAAGGAAAACGTGCATTCCTAGGGTTTTTAGATACATACTCATCTTAAGCTTCCATACATCAATGTTAGAAATATCAAACATAAGAGGGGTCATGAAGTCCATGAGAGTACAAACTATATGTGTGCAAATGCAAATATAGATTAGCTAACAAGATCTCACTCCTAGGTGGTTAAAGCTAATATCAGGAGCTTAAGCTCTGATACCAATTGAAAATACACTTAGAGGGGGGTGAATAGGTGTATGACTAATCTAATTATAAATGATGCGGAATTAAAATTTTAATTGCAACACACTAAGTGTAACCAAAGAGTGTAGCCGAATTCCCGTGAAGGGCTCTGCACTATCTCCTCTAAATTCCTCGATCTATATGATTCAAAATTCGTAATACAGTTTGAACGAAAACTATTTTTGCTGGTTTTTTAGTTTGTTAGAAAGTTCTTATTAATATTTATAAAAAAAAGCCTTTGGTCCCACGAACTAGTCACAAGAGTCGCAGCTAGTTGTGTTTGGTTGGTCGGTGTAGAGAGGAAAGTCTAGAGTGTCAGGGTGAGTAATACAATTTACATGAAAAGAGGGGTTGTGGGGCCTTGAACAGTAATTTTCAATCAAATCCCAACTCATATCGTGCTGAAAATGCAGAGAGCCAAAATGAGAGGCTTTAATGTTGGTGGGGGGGGGGGGGGGGGGGGGGGGGGGGGGGGGACCTCATAATTATCTTTTTCATGACTTCTCTCAGTTCGGCTAACGGAACACATTTGATAAAAATTGACTACGAAACCACTTCATTTTTCCAGCCCAACTATTTTAAAACCAATCTAGCACGTCCTAAGGTCCTGATATGAAGGGAGGATAAGATAACACGTGTCCCAAGATCCTCAACAGTTTCATATTCATGTCATGAAAAGTCTTAGTTTTCCATTTCAAGTATTTTTCATGAAATACTTTTTTCCCCAAAAAATTGTGTGAATGAAAAGAGTTTAGTTTGGCAAAAAAAAAAAAAAAAATCCTGTTTTTTGTATTTACTTACTCCTAAAAAGGGGAGTGAGGAATAGCTGTGTGTGTTCTTGTGTGTGGGGCCCGCGCGTGTAATTAGACCTTCATTCATGCTTTCAAGTTAAAAGGTATCATTCAACTCCTGCTTTCATTTGTGTTCATCGAGATATGACCTGAAATAGATGGGGCCCATAAAGTCAAGCCCAGCTCAAAGTACAGTTTTCAATGTCTATTTAGTATGTATCAATTCATACCGGCTACCTACCTTAAAATGATTTGATTTATTAAAACATATAACTTTATCTAATTACTATCATCAATTAATTATGTGATATAAATATGCTTTCATTTTGTGGGGCTAATTATGTGATGTAAGAGGGTGGGTACGCCATTGTTGGAGTTAGAAATTTTGGAGGCCCTATTATGTTTGGGGCCCTTAGGCGACTGCCTCATTTGCCTAGAGGTTGAGCCGCCCCTGTGCATATATGCGCACACACATATATATTTTTGCTTGCTGAAGGGTTACCTCCATCGTGTTTCTCAACCAAAAATAAAAAATAAAAAAAATAATGAGGTTCTGGAAATAGAAGAGAGAGAAAGAGAGAAGGGAAGATGAGAAGAAAAACTGGTCACCGACAGTTACGAGGAGGATTAGATAAGCTAACAGAAGATTTCACACAAACTCACTTGACTCTAAGGACCTGTTTGGCTTGTTGCAAGTGAGAGCAAATGGGTAAGTGAGAAATGAGCGTGATGAATATGAAAGTGTAAGTGAGAGATTGAGATTAGTACAAGTTTTAGGATGTTTGATTTTAATGTGAAAGTGTAAATAGGAAAGTATATAGTTGTTTATGGTATTTGGTTAGTAATGTAAAAATGTAAGTGAAAAAGTTGATCACAAAATTAACAGTTTGGTAATTTACATAATAACAATATTATTAAATTAAATCTGATATTAAAAATTAAAATGTATAATATATTTTGTTAATTAAATATTAAATAATAAAAAAATATTAAATTAATAATAAAAATAATATAATATTAAAATACTAAACTAATAATAAAAAATTAAATTATTGAAAGAATTAAATATTAAATTTTTTGAAAAATAATTTTTTAAATTTATAATAATAAAAATATTGAAATACTAAATATTATAATATTATTTAAAGCATAAAATTAAAATATTAACTATTAAAATATTTTATTAAAATATTTAAAATTAAATTACTTTAAAAAAAATATTAACCATAATATTTTTTAAAAATTTATATAGTAATAAAAGTAACTGTAGTATCCTGCAAATGAAAAACTGAGGATGTAAAAGTAAAAAATGAGATTAAAAAAAAAGTCCAAGTGGGATGCAAATCCCGCTTGCACTTTTATCATTGAAAAAAAAGGTGAAAGTGGGAAAAAGTTTTTCTCACTTCCACCTTTTCCTCAAAACAAACACGTCCTAAATAAAGACCACATCTACCAAATACTTGGAAAACGCAAGTTTACATGGGGAAATTATTCAAATGGCAACAAGAATTATGTAAAATTCTGAAAACAAAGGTATGTGTATGTTTTTTGTTTTTAATATATATAAGTCGTAGCCAGAATTGAGACTCCTATAATCCACTTCCACCTCTATACCAGTAAGTCAGGCCTCACTAGCTAGAAGAGATATGCTAAAATCCCTTTTATGAATAGTTGTATTTTCCACAAAGGGACCTTACGACAAGAAATTACAATAGTTATACAAGATCAGAGTCACACAACTCCAACACTCAATCCTCTACAAAAGATGTAGCACAAACCCAATGAGGTTTACAAAGTTTTTGGTGATCACTATATCATGAACGCTCTCTTCTTTACCACTTCCCATAGAGTAGATATAAATTTAGGCTCAAGGAGTTTGTAAGAGTAAAAATTCAGTTGAAAGAATTTAAGAGCTGAAAACAAATCGAAATAGCATTGAAAATGAAGGCACTTGAAAACTAAAAACTTGAAAACTTGATTTTCAGTGTACTTCAAAAACTTATAAAACTTCTTGTAAACTTGTTCAAAACTTCTTGTATAAATCCTATTCCTATGACCCATATACATATACATACATACATATATATATATATATATATATATATATATATATATATATATATATATATAGGCAACTCATAAACCATGTCAGCTTAACTCACCACGTCATTTGGGAAGAGATTTGACCAAGAAAAAACATAAATGCCCATTGAAAAAAATCAGAGCAAAAGACAGGTTCTGAAAACTAGCTGTTATGGCTTTTTGTCAGAACATCGGTCGACCGACTGGTCGACTGGTAGTTCATTTCTGATCTAGCCATTGGCTACGATATCGCTCAGTCCCCCGGACTCTATCAACAAACCTTTTCTCAGAGTGGTCAGTCGACCACTCGGTCAACCAGCACGCAACAGAGACATGGGTTGAGCCAGTCGACCGTCGTCCGACCAACTACCCAACCACTGGGACTAGCGGTCGACCGGTCGGTCGACCGACTAATGTGCACAATGTGCACAACCCCTGCCAGAGGATTGGTCGACCGTCTTGGCCTATAATAGGCTACGATCGACCGTTCGGTCGACCGACCTGGGCCAAAACACATTTGTCTAACTGTTTTTAAAATGCAAAACTATTTTTAAAATATTTTGTATTAGCAATGTATAGGCAATAAAATACATGTTCTAAACATAATATAAAATTTTGAAAAATTGAAAACATGTATCAAGTACCTAACATTTAAAATATCAATACGATAAAAACTTGTATTTTTGAAAACGTGTATTTTTGTGTGTGTAACTTCTTGAGCATCAAATCTATATTCTACACTTTTTACGTACTATTTTCTTACAATATTCTTGGTGACTACAAGTTTCTTCAAGCGGGCTTCTCCAATAGCGACGTCGAGTGCTTTGAGCTCCAATCCTATACTTGAATCCCCTTGAGTCTTCAACACATTCCTTTAAAGGAAGAAACACATTAAATCTTCTTGAACCCTGAAACACACTTAAATACTTGAACTTTATTAGTACTAAATAATCACATATGATTTGTTATCATCAAAACAAGAAACCGATAATTGTAACCTTGGGCCAACAGCTACTGCCGTTGCCCTCGCTGCTCTGAAAGGAAATAGGAAAACCATCGCTCGAGCCTGTGGACCGTCGGGCGACCAATCTGATGTCCACATCTTCAATACTGAAGATTCTCATTCAAACCCCACATCGCCATGGGGGATGCAGGCTGCCAAGCCTGAACCCCAACAGATCAACGAGCAACTCCTTCAGATGCTTTCCAACTCGCAGAAGCATATGGAAGATTAGCAAACGAAAATGATCTGACTCCACGAAATGGCTGCTCTAGAAAGACGCAGAACCCGCGTCCAGACACGACTACTCAACAAGTCAACATGCTGAGGAAGTCACAGTCTTCCTGCTTCATAGAAGGAAGAGCTCGGGCTCCCCTATCACCACAGCATGATGGGAAATTCGCGCATTCCACTGGCAACTCGAAGCACGACTGGTCGGAGACTCATGATAATGTTGAACGCTCTGAGGACTCAGGACGTTCTTAAACCCCAAAGTTCCTCGCATTGAGGATATTGTTGATCTAGTTTAGAAGCGGCTTAAACAAGCGGCCAACAATTTTCGAAGGAAATGGAGCACAAAGGGCTGAGGTCCTCTGACTCACCACTATCGGAGGAAATCACCACTCTCCATTTTTCGAGAAAGTTTATGATGCCCACCTTCGACCATTACTCTGGAACACCGACCTCTCCTGCATCTCCGCCAGTTCCAGGACAAGATGGCGGTCTATGCTCACGACGAGCTCCTTCTCTGTCGTGTGTTCCCTTCTAGTCCAAGGAGCTACTTATTAAAGGTTCTATTCACTCCCGAAAAACTTCCTCTGAAGCTTTGAAGATGTAACTGATGCCTTCTACAACCAGTTCACTTCCCAGAGAGAGTTCCAAAAGAATAGTAACCATCTTCTAATTGTTGGTCCCGAGAGATGATGATAAATGCAGAACTATCTCTGTTGGCAATTATAGATCTAAAAATACCAAGTCAACACAAAACTAAAACAAGAAGAATTAAAGTTAATCAAAAAAATAAACTTGCAATAAAGAAAATTAAATCTCAGAAAAGTTTAGACAAACACAAACACGAGAGATTTATCCTGGTTCGGTCCTCGTGACCTACATCCAGTCCCCAATCCACCCTCTTGAGATTTTCCTTTTCCTTGATTTTGTACACCCAAAATCACAACCTTGCACACCACTTGACAAATCCCCTTTGCCAATGTGTACACCTTCTCTTCCACCAAGAGAACACCTTCTCTTCCACCAAGAGAACAAACTTCACCTTGTACAACTGCCTCTACACTAAGAAGCCACCCGTGTACAATGCTTGCTTTGATTATTACAACTTTCCTATAAGCCTTGGTACTGAATGTGTATGTGGACAAGGTCTAGTATAGGAGACAACTTCAGAGGACTTCACAATAGAAATTGACTTTTGGTGAAGAATTGAAGTGGAAAATTCAGTTTTCAGGTTGACAGAATTTTTGCCTTTGGAAACTGAAGATTTGGATTGATGTTTGGCCTTTGGAATAATCACCCTTTATATAGCTGAAGACTAGGGTTAGTTAGGGTAGTTATAGGTGCCTTTTGAATGATAGGAATGTTGAAATTCGTTGCACAAAAGACCAGATAACGAAAACTGTCCAACAGTCAGAAACTACCTATAGTCGACTTGCCTTTTGTTAGTCGACTATACAAGGCAAATTTCCTACTATTAGTCGACTAGGTTTGACTATAAGTCGACTAGGTCAAGTTAGTTCAAGTGACAGGTTTCTGGATAACTGAATCAAGTCGACTGCAACTACCTTCAAGTCGACTGGACCAGGTATTAGTCGACTAGGGTCAAGGGAGTAGTCAACTACACTTTGCTATTAGTCGACTATAGTTTACTGTCAAGTCGACTAATGCACAAACAGAGAGTTGGGTCTGTTTGGACACAAAACTTAGTCGACTTGTCATAGGTATTAGTCGACCAATGGACATTGATATGGTGTGTGTGTCAAGGCTTTTTACATGCTATTTCATATTTACAAAAAAACATCATATCAACTCTCCTTGGCACATCTTGATCATGTAGAACTCTTGATTCGTCATGTGTTAGAGCTTCAAATGATATGCATCACATAAGTCTTCATCAAAACAAGTTCCAACATTCTCCCCCTTTTTGATGATGACGCTTTATGTGCACAAGTGCTCCCCCTGCAGAAAATATATTATATTTTTCTCCCCCTGCAGAAATTGGGTTATAACAAATATGAAAATACTTTGTTCTCCCCCTACAACAAATATATTAGTAAATATATATATGTTCTTATTAACTTTTATATGGTACCTGCAAGATAAACGTTAGATGGTACCAAACATAAAAGAACATATTAACCTTTAGGACTCCAAATCTATTTAGAATTTGGTTTCCACCTGTTAGTATACACATAGTTGCAAGAATCACATATATCATGAATGTATGAAGCAATATATGTAATTTTATCATGAAAACTTAAATTCTTAGGAATCCATATAAACTTTGTCTTAATTCTTTTTGAAACATGATTAGACTTTCTTTTCACATATGGATTACTAACATATGAAGACTTTTCATTATATCCAATACCATAATGATTATCATGCGACAACTTCTGAAAAGATAATAAATCATTCAATTTTCTTTTCCTTTATTGAACTTAGTCACATTTTGCAAAAGAGCTTCATATTTCTTTTTGAAAACTGAAATATCTTTATCTAAAATAGAAATCCTTTTATTCAAAGACTCAGTTTCCTTTTTCAGAAAAATGTTCTCTTTTATAAACTTCTCATTTTCATTTTTCAAAGATGATATGACTTTTTCAAACTCATCTTGTTGAGAATTTATAGAAGATACTTGTAAAGCATAACATGAATTTTCCTTTAAAAGTTTTTCATTTTCTTTTGATAAAATGATTGGTAGTGAAAAATGCATTTTATCATAACATTTACCATCACATTTTCATATTTATTCATTTAATTCTGCACATTTATTAATATTTTGTGATTTATTGTGTGCAGGGCCTCGAGTTCTTATTTTATAAGAAATAAAGCTTAATGAAGCCCAAAAGCCCATATCCAAGCCCAAGTCCAAGCCCAGGTGTAAAAGTGCAAATACCAAATGTCAAAAGTGCAAATACAAGGGCCAAAGTTGCAAATACAAAGAAGAGGGAAGGATAGACTTCTATTCAACCCTAAATGCTTGCAGGAAAGAGTTTAAAGATAAATTCGGATTCAGACTGTACATGTTTAGTATTCAGATCATAACTTTTGCTACAGATATGCAATCCGATGATTCAAAATGCTCCAGAAAGAAGACTTGAAGCCCTACAACTCTTATGTTGATCAAACTTTCCAAATCAGTCCGTAGATAAGCCAATTTCGGTGATCAATAGGATAATAAATTGCAGGACAGATTTGATTTGAACTTCTTGGATAAGTGCCACAAGTCTGGAGATAAGATTTTTTGGGAGAGTGTACTAGGACTCTACATCTTCCAACTCCTATAAATACCCCTGCAGATGCAACACAGAAAGTGTCCAGCGAAGAGCCAAGGGCCAAAAGCTAGGGTTTAGTTTTTAGGTTTAGATTTTATTTTCGTTTTTATTTTGTAAAATTTGTAACTGAGAGTGGAGGAAACTTTCATGGAGGAAGGAGTCCATGCTTGTACTGAGGTGACAGCGGTATAAGCCCGCTTATCTTCCATTGTTAATGAAATCCGTTTAAGGTTCGTTTTTGTTATTATTTTATGTTTTCATCTCTTGTTTATTCTTGTGTTTCTCTGTTTCTATTTTTTTTTCTTCTATTTGTTCTCTAATGCCTTGTGAACAATGAGACCCAACTGCTTCGAGACTGCTAGCCAACGAAGATCCCTGATGGCTTATGGCGATTAACTTCCTATACGCCATACTTGCAAGTCTTCCGAAAAAGGTAATCATTGCACGGATCAAAGGTAAGCAGGCTGAAGAGGTTCGTACGTGTTTTTTTTATTTTCTTTCTTTAGTTTTGATCCACATCTTTCACAAATTCTTTTCTTCACTTCATTGTAAATACTATTCATTGTAAATACCACTGCTAATAATAAAAAAAAAAAAGGAGATAACTTGCTTAACGCTTCCATCGCAGTCCCTCCCTGAGGATCACGACCCGCATAGCCCTGCTACCGCGGATTAGAATTGAGAACCTTGCACAATCTACTTCTAAATCTAACATTCTATTTTTGCGTGCAGGTAAAAACTCAATCAAAAAATTGGCGCCGTTGCCGGGGAGGGACGGTAAGTTTTTCTCTAATAAAAAAAATTTTATTAACTAATTATTCTTTTATCTTTTCTGTTTGCAGGTTTGGAGAACAGGAAACAGAAAAACAGCAGGAGCAGTGGACATATAGCTACTCTGTGCCTCTGCCTCGAAGGCAGAGCACCAGAGCCTGCTACTTTGCCGCAGAAACGCGGCAATAGCCGCGGATCCGCGGCAGTAGCAGTGAATTACTGACTCAGTTTTCTGCAGATTGCTGCAAATTGCAATATCTGTTTCTGCTTTGTTAGTTTTGTTCTGTGATAAACCTGTTTACTGCTAATTAATTCAACAGTAAAAAATTGTTGTTAAAGATAAAATTGATTAGACATTTGCATATTAGGCACGTGTCTTTTAATTCATTTATTTTACTGTTGAAGAGTGCTGGAGCAAGGTACGTACGCATTGCATGTAGAATAGGACTCATCTCTTGGTTGATTTTCTGCTTTGAGTGAATCTTATCTACTTATCTTGTACACTTGCACTAATTCATCTTAAGGCATAACCCATTAACAAGATAAGGTGGGGATTTCATCACCCTTCCTTAGCCTAAAAATCATATCCCAAAAGCACTCACTAACCCAAGCCTAACTTAAAAATTAGTAGACGTTGGCCCTAGGGACATCTCGGACTCAATTAGGAGATTATCCTAAGGGGGAACAGTGCTGGAAGTTGACTCTTGTCAAATCAGTGTCTAGGAAAGGGATTGAGGGCCGAAAGCCCGAAGATTGGTGGTTATTTAATTAAGGAACGTCTTTGACGGAAAACCTCCCACCACTCTTGCCCTGACCTGGCTGATTAACTTGTGGTCAAAGTCTGCACCCTACCTCCCGTGGACAGTCTAACCAGTTAGGAGTCGTCTAGGTCATAGGTCTACCCTAACTTATGTTAGAATTTTTCTTTTTTTGTTTGTTTATTTGTTTGTTTTGTTTGTGTTGGTGTGATATGGCATATAATAATAATTCTATTTTAATCCAATTACACACCTAACTATTATTCGGATATTACCAACCCGGCATATCATAACTTTGACCAACCTAGTGTGCCGGAATGGTCTTATCCGAATGACTATAACCCACACCCTCCATCTTTGATTATAATTTCCATAATAATTTGAACTCGTCACAGAGTTCATGGGGTTTCGAGGCCCCCGAGTCTAATTATCAACCAAATTGTCCTTCATATTCATCTAGTCCACACTCTTTCAATGATTCATACTCAGATCCACCTATTCAGAATAGATTACCATCTATCGGGGAAATGATAAGTATGAATGAGTCCAAGCAACAGTCACCATCAATCTTAGACATGATGATGCGTGAGTCCCCGACTCACAACTTCATCACGATTACCCTTCCTATTTTCAAGTCCAATCAGAACATGATGCACCTATCGACTATGAAAGGATGCTTGCTGCTGACTCAGGCTAGATTAGCCCGTGATCATGATATAGATATGATGGTTCAATCTTTACGTTCTCACAGTTCGGCCATTTCTGCTTTCGCTGACCATTCGCTTAGAGCCGACGAACCAAGTTGCTTTGGACAACAAGATTCTAATTCAGTACCATCATGTGAACTTGCTGAAACTCCAATCTTGATAATTTGGCAAGTTTTTCCTTTCCTGAAACAGAACTTGAGCATGAATATGATCATGATCTCCCACTTGATGATTCAATTTTACTTCCTGATTCAATAATGACTCCAGTGTCTCCACCTGATTTCATTTTTCCCGAGTCAACATTGGATCCTGTTCCAATTCATAATGAAATTGAATCACCCATTTCAAATGACATATTGAACTTGACCAATTGGTGCAATTTTGAAAATCCTATGGATAATTGGCAAGTTCTTTTTATTACATTGAACCCAATGAGATATGTGACCTAGATTCTCAAATCTATGATCAAGTTTAAATTCCTGAATCATTATTGACTCCTGTTCTGTTACCTAAATTAGGTAATCTTTTAGAGTCAGTTTTGATTCCCACACCTATCATTCCTGAACTTGAACACCAATATTGAGTCACAGCCATTGTGGGAAGATGATTGTGGACTTGAGCTTAAACTTATTGATTTGGACCCACTTCCTGAACTTAGCCCGACTCCTGAGCCCTTACTTGATTTGAGTTTCTTCCCTGAGTCGGTATTCGTTCCCGCACCTATAATGTCTAAGTCAATAATTTCATCTTTCATACTCCATTTTGGGACAAGGAGGTTGACACAATTAACTCTGAAATTTATTATGAAATTTGGAATTTGATGGGTGGAAATTCTAAAAAATGATTATACATATATTTTAGTGGGTTATGTAAGGAAAATTTCTGGTGGGTTCCACCAAATTATATGTTATCTTGATTGGTAGCAACGCTTGGCCCAATAAGACCACCTCCGGAACCACCACCTTAAGGTAACTTCCCCTTCCCTTCCTTTTTTCTGTTCATGCATATATGCATTCATTCATACATTGAGGACAATGCATGAGATAAGTGTGGGGGTGGGCTTACTAACATACTAACATAGGTAGAAACTAACAAAAATTTGCTAAAAAAAATAAAAAAAAAATAAATTGTTATAAAAAGGAAGTATTTTGACTATTTTTTGAAAGTAATCTAAGTTAGTTTTAAGGATTAGGAAAATCATGATTAGGATTTCTAAAAACTTGGTCAAAATAAATAAATTGTTTAAATTTTAGGTATAGGAGAGAAATTGAATAATAATTAGTCTTGATTTTTACCTTAATGAAATGTGCATACCAAATGCATATCTAGGATTCTAAGACAAAGACCTGTGCTCATAAAAAAAAAAAGAAAAAAAAAAGAAAAAAAATCACCAATTAAGCTGATACATGTGCCTCAAGAAGCATAAGTATCATGCCTAAGGTGAGTAATAAAAATAAAGTCCTTAGTTTTTGGGCCTATTTCACTCGAATTTGAGTCCGCGGGGTGTTTTTCTCACCTGGTGCCCTAAAGCCAACCGGTTTGGGAGTCATCGACTTTAAGTTCGTTACATGGTGGATTAGAAAGCCTAAGGAAATTAAGGAAAAATTACTTATATATGTATTAACACATCTAATAGTCAATTAGTTAGGTATGAGGGCCTCAAGAAGCCTTAATGCTTATACGAAAGAAAATTAGATGCGTTATACATATTAAAAAAATAAAATAAAAAAGAAAAAAATATATATAGAGAGGCATGAGAGTCCAAGTTAAGGAATTCCTAGTATAAATTCATAAGGATGCATATGATTTTTGGTAACGAAAAAGACTATATTATATTCAATTTTGACCCTTACCTAAAATGAAAACAATTTACTTTATAAAGACTAAGTCTAAGAATGAATAAAAATGAGATCCTAAAACTTATAGACTACTTAGTC
>JAVJIF010024417.1:0-76013 GCA_038442645.1 Agave tequilana | reverse complement strand
GGGCAATCATCCAAGAAAGTAGTCCTTGGCGAAGCAGTATCAAAGGTTCCTTAGCGATTTCTCTCTTTTCTCTCTTGAGGATTAATTTCATTCTTAGTTTGTAAGCATTAGCGTTCGGACTACAGCTGGTAACCAAATTCTGTTACCATTAATAGGGGACTGTCAACAACGAGACACTTGGCTACTTCATTGGCAGAGTGTACCTTTTCCTCACACACCTCGGAATTGACAAAGAGAAGTTGCGTTTCCGGCAGCATTTGCCAAATGAGATGGCTCACTATGCTGCAGATTGTTGGGACGCAGAAATTGAATGTTCATATGGCTGGATAGAGTGTGTTGGCATTGCTGATAGGTCTGCTTATGATCTAAAAGCACACTCGGTAAGCTGCCAATTAATACTGGATAATGCTACATCTTATGACAGTTATGAATCATTATAATACTTGCAACTGTTGCTTCTATTTTCTTTGTTTTGTTTACAAGCAGTAGATTATTATACAAATTTAAAAAATTAATAATGTAGTCAATCGGTACATTTACTTCTCAAGATATCTATCTCAGTGGGGAGATTTTTTTTTTTTAAATTTTTTTTGGAATTGGTTCCTCCTTGAACCACTCATTCTCTGTTTCATTGGAATTCTTCCGATGCGAATGGTCAATATTCTTGTTTCTTTTTTTTTTTTCATTGTGACGTAATGTATGTCTATATCATATCCTTGATAGTTCTGTCCCTTCTATCCATCCCTTCTCTTCTTTGCTTCCTATTTGAGAAATTATTTAAACATTTCCTCTTAAATAGAAGCATTTTCTTATGAGACATATTCTGTTTTCTCAAATATGGCTCTTGGATGCTCTTTTTTTCATTATTCAAGGGTTTGCTACAATTTAAGACTAATGCGAAGC
The DNA here is from genome assembly GCA_038442645.1 of Agave tequilana. Taxonomy (NCBI): domain Eukaryota; kingdom Viridiplantae; phylum Streptophyta; class Magnoliopsida; order Asparagales; family Asparagaceae; genus Agave; species Agave tequilana. The sequence goes on along the minus strand of JAVJIF010024417.1, from coordinate 75,110 downwards.
TATATTTTTCTATGAACAGGAAAAAAGTGGCGTTGCTCTTGTTGCCCAGGAAAAATTTCAGAACCTAGAGAAGTAGAGGTTAGTTTCTTTGTCAATCTTGAGATTAAATCTGGGCTATGTCTGAAAGTTGGCATCCGTACTGTTGCTGATGAGAACTTGCCATTTTCCATGAATATGGTTTTTTTTCTTTGCATATCTGACCTCAGAAGCTGGTTATAGTCCCATCAAAGAAGGATCTGGTCTGGCATTCAAGGGTAGTCAAAAGACGGTGGTGGAAGCATTGAGGTAACCATCCAGATATTTGCACTGTAAAACACTAATGAAACATAATTCTTATCTTCCATTACGCTTGCTTTTAATTTAATCTAAACAGGCCATGAATGAAACTGAAGCTCTGGAGATGAAAGCTGCTTTGGAATCTCAAGGTGAAGTTGAGTTCAACGTCTGCACTCTTGGCAGAACTGTTACGATAAAGAAAAACATGGTCTCAATTAGTGTGGAGAAAAGAAAGAAAAACATCAAAGAGTATTTACGCCTTCTGTGATTGAGCCATCTTTTGGCATTGGTCGGATATATACTGTTTGTATGAGCACTGCTTCTACACAAGGCCAAGCAAAGCTGGAGAAGAGCAGATGAATGTGTTCCAGTTCCCCCACTTGTGGCTCCATTAAATGTACAGTCTTTCCACTGATAAAGAGTAAAGAGTTTGATGATGTTGCCAAAGAAATTGCAAAATCACTAAGAGCTGCTGGGATCTCACATATTATAGATATCACAGGTATGCTTCTGTTTGGTAACATAAAGAGTTTGAGTTACATAAAGAGTTTGAGTTGCCTTTTCCTTAGCTGTTGGGTTCAGTATCTCTTCTCCATTGGGTTATGTTGTAACGTGCAGAAATATGCTGCAAAGAAAAAGTATATCTATGACCCTTGTCCAAAACACCATTCTGATTTGGCATGAGACTGGACTCACTGTCCTAGCTTTTCCGAACCTCAAGTTTCAGACGAGTATAAATTCACACCATTCCTAGTTTTTGACCCCCTGGCTCTAGGCTCTTATACAGTGGGGTCTATATCTTTCTGTTTTTGCTATTACTAGACATTTCCATGCATTGCCATATTTTTTTGTCAAGTAGTGTCTTTAGTTCTGAGTTATGGCTTCTTTGATACTTTAGTTGCACATCTGTCTGGGGTAATTTTTTTCAGATATAACTGAAAATGTGAAATATTTTCATGACCACTCGTATACCTTGATTGACTACCTCAAAAGTCTGGGATAAAGCTTTATTGTCGTTGTTGTCATCATATACCTTGGTTATTAAGCTGTAGATTGTCTGATTTGGGGTTCAAAACATGTCTTGGAGTGAAAGATTATGATCAACCAGTTCCACCAGACCAGCCCTGATGGTCTTAAGCAGAGGTCAGTTATACATAATAATAAATCCCCTGTGTGTTGTACTGTCACAAGGAGTGGGTGTTAAGTTCCCAGTGGAGCTGATAAGTGTCTGACAAGTAACCTTCTAGAGAACTTACACCAAGATGTGTCTGACCGATGTGCAGTAATCCACTTTACTCATTGGTCTACACTTTATACTTAATCGAGTCAAAAGACTACTCATCAGTACAGTCCAGGGTTGCAATCTTGTCCATACACTCTCCACTATTGCAATGATATATCGACATAATTTATGACTTGAATTGTCATTGGACTGTGAGGAAATGCCTTCAAACATCCGACTGTCTATTGAAAACATAATATGTAGTGTCCGGATAACACTAGCCAGCGTACTAGCAGATCAAGCAGGTCTCGTGTGTAGAATGTCAGCTTACTAGCAGCTCAAGCAGGTCTGTGTGGCATAATGCCTTTAAGTGATATTTGGAATCTTGCTTCTTGGCTCATTCTGACGCCTTCATTATAAGACCAATATAGGCGGAAATCATGCACGGAAGTAATTGGCTTATAAAATAAGAATAATCAGCACCAAAAAGGAATTGAGAGGGCACAACAAACTTGCATAGATTTGGTAAATTGATGCTTGCATTCTCTCTTCCTGCTCATCTCATTTTGCATTTGAATTTATTTATTTTTTATTTTTTCATTATTATCTTCTGCGTGTATGCATGCACTCTCATCTATCACAAAATGGTGAGCGAGGGAGAGTATAGTTTGATTAGTTTATGCAAAAGGTTAGAGTTTGTTTGCATGCATGTTCAGCTTTTAAAATTTTCCACTTCAGGTTATTTATTCCACCCACCAACCACCCCCACCCCACCCCCCCCCCCCCCCCCCCCCCCCCCAACACACACACACACACACAACACACACACAGACCCCAAAAAAAAAATAAAAAAACCAACCAACTGACATGCACATTCACCCCCAAACTTTATTATATATATATTTCTTATAGTTACTCGTTCTCAATGTCAAAATTTGAGTTTGAGCCACATCACACACCAACGATAAGTGTCCTGATCAACATCATATTGATGCACACTTGATTTCTAGCCGCAAATCTAGTCAATTCTTTCTATAGGACTTCTTGAGTGTAGACTTTTGCTCCATAACCAATCGCTGTTTCAGCACACAAATGTAAATACTAAGAAGTGGCAGCACATAATTCTAATTCTAACAGTGATTTTTTATTTTTTTGCTGCAGGTACATCAATAGGGAAAAGATATGCAAGAACAGATGAAATCGGTGTTCCTTTTGCCGTGACTGTCGACTCAACAACATCTGTGACAATCCGCGAGAGAGACAGCAAGAACCAAATTCGTGTGAACATTAACGAAGTGGCATCAGTGGTGAAAGAGGTTATTGACGGCCAGTGCACGTGGGCTGATATAATGTGGCGTTACCCGGCACATCATGCCGCCACACCCGCTGACGGGGAATGAAGGATGGTGTTGTTTGTTAGGCCATTTATTTTGGGTTAGCATTTCCTCAACATTTGACATTTCGATTTTAAACTTGTTGGAATGCTTTTCAAGTTACCACAATTTTGTTAGAAGTAACGCCATATACAATAATAAACATGTAGCTTATCAACTTTTAATGTATGTCACTGTGTTTTCTGGGTACAATTTTGTGTGTTTGCTTGGTTGTGATTTCTCGCTGTGTTCTTTATGGTGTGACACTTCTTTTGTATCGCTGCAAAGTTGCAGCATTTGGAAAATTTTGGATTCCCAAGTTTCTTGATAGTTTCCTTGCTCAAGTAAGTTGTAAGCTAATCTTTTTGCAGAAGTGAAGAATTTATTGTCTCGAATGAATTTATTTGGAAAATTTTGGTCATATGTGATAGTTTTTGTTCATTTGAACCAGAGTGGTGTTATTAGGCACCTAATCATAGAGAAGCTTTTATTGTCTGGATGCTAGGAAAATTCATTTGAGAAATATATCATTGCGTGTTCTATCTCAAAACTGCGTTTAGCTGAAAGACAATGGACATCTAAAATTACGACAATAAGACTGTTGTTTCTTCTTTTTTTTTTTTGATTTCTTAAAAACGATTGGGTTGAACTGTAAAGAACAAAATTTGCATGTAGAACCAAAATTACAAGCAAAGAAATTTGTTATGGGAAGAATGGCTTCACTTATCAAGCATCAAAACGTTAGAACTCGGACTACCAAAGATCCCCACAAGAACAGAATCCCCTCTCGAACCGGTGAAACCAAATTCGGTCACTGACGAGAATCACCCAGCGCGGCACCTTCGACACCCCTTCATCCACTCGTAGTAGCTATGCCAGCACAAGTACTCATCTTCATTCTTTCTCCTCCTTGACATCCATCGCCACAACTTCCATCATCGGAACAAAGCCCTCCCTCTTCCCCAGCTCTCTTCATCAGCTCAGCGAGCACTCTGCGTGTGATACTCGATTTCAGGCAAGCTCCCGGCTCCTTTCGAACTCTTTTTTCTTTCATCAGTCGTCCGGCTCTTTCAGCGCAATTGCTTCACCGATGAATAAATATTCCGACATCATTACATATTCTTCTCCGCTCCCAAACTCTGACATCCCTTTGATCGCCAGCTCGGCCAAATTTGGGCATCGATGGCCGTGACAGCCATTAAGGAGTGATCTCCAGACTGTGAAATCGGGCTCAATCATAGAGTTCCAAGTGACCAAATCCCTCACTGGCATTTCATCAAACACCAGTCTGGCCGTCACAATCTCGCTGTTCCTCAACAGAGCCGCCAGTTACTGGGTACCGGGCCGGGTTTGAACCGGAGCGGTTCATCGAAGAGCTGTCGGGTCTGGGGCAGGAGATTGAGCTGGAGGTTGAAGTGAAAGAGAGAGGGGCAGGGTCGAACTAGTACCCGGTCTTGATGAAGCGGGCGTGGGTTTGCAGTGCGGGTTCGGGTCGCGACAAGAGCAGAGAGGCTCTGAGGACAAGGGAGAAGGTTCGGGCATCGGAGAACAAGATAAAATAATTTGCAGAAATTTCTAGAAAGGAAAATATATATGAAAACTAGGAGAACAACATCCAATTACAACCACATTAATCTAAACAAGTCCAAACCATAATTAATCTAAAAACTAGATATAAAGCTTCAGTTTTTGAGTCAGATTAATTCTCAGCCTCTGTTAGAATCCGCGAGTGTGTTCTAGTTTGATCAGCTAGAACATCGGTGGCGACGGCGGCAGAGGGAGCACAGAGCTGCCCCCCGCGGCGGCGGCATTGCTGCGGGCGAGGTGGCAGAGCTGGCGGAGCTTGGTGGGGACATACCAAATGGAAAGTCGAGGGTGGGCGTTAAAGACGGCGTCGATGTCCCAAGCGTGGCGGGCGGAGATGACGACGAGGGGCTGGTAGCAGGCCTGCCTCCACGCGCCGACGTTCTCGCCCCGCTCCTTGTACTCCCGCCGGAGGGCGTCGGACGCCGCCGCGTCGAGACAGTGCAGGCGTAGCAGTGCACGTAGTGCCTCATCTTGGGCTTGTTGATGTAGCTCGCCCCTACTCTCTTCGCGTACCTGAACACTGGTTCGTCACCTGCAACCCTCAAAATTTTCATGTCTAAATTCATAAAACTGTAAATAAATGATGCAATTATGCAGTTATGTCACTGAGTTTTCTGAAAATGATGGAGAAAAATGTTCACAGTTGTTAGTTATTTGAGTCTGCAGTGTAGTCTCAAAATTTGCATCTGCGATAATTCAATTTTATAGGTAAATTCATTAACTAAAGGATATTGCAAAGTTTTTGGATTAACATTTTATTATTGTTATTTCGCTATTGAGTTTTCTAAAAATCTATAGGAAAGCCATCAAATTCACATGATTATTTGCGGAAAAAATTTAGAAAATTTTATATTGTATGGAAATCATTCTCTAATTTTACAAAAACGAAAAGGAAAAAATTATTAAATTTTCTTTTTCACAAATTAAATTTAAATTTCATAGCTACGTAATTTAATTTTATAGTTAAATTCGTTGAAATTTGTACCGCATGTAGAAAATTATTGGGGAAAAAAAAATCTACTTTAACATATTACAGTTAGCGAAAAAAAGTTAAGAAATCTACAATGTATGGAAATCATGCCCCAAATTTTACAAAAACAAGAAGAAAAAATGGTAGAAAATCCAATATACACGAAATTTATAAATTTTTAAATTTTCAAGTTCAGTTTAAAATTAAAATTTCGGGACATGAGCACCCAACCAATGTCTGACACGTGTTGCCAGCCCCATGGCGGAAAGCTCTGTTTAGATTTGCCACGAATTTCTGAAACGCAAGTCACGTGACACGACAGCGCGGGGCCGGGGCAGCGCCGCACAAAAAGAGAGCCGTGGGAGCCACAAAGAGTGGGACACGCGTCAGCACATGATGCAATGGTCAGAACCGGGTCAGACTTACCTTGGTCGGGGACTTGTCCCCCCCTCCTTGGCCAAAGCCTGGACCTGCACCAAAAACTCCCCGCATTGCTCGTAGAGATGAAACAAGTAGTCGAGCCCGTTCTTCTTCGCACGTGCGACCTCCCCGGGCGCGGTGACAATAAACGGGTGCTCCCTCTGCCGCTCCACGCGCCCGTACCCGGCCCCGCTACCGTCGAAACCGAAACCCGAACCCGAACCGACTCAGAGTCGTACTCGTGCTCTTCGTCCGCGCCTTTGGATTTCTTCTTCTTGGACTTGAGCTTGGATCTGTTCGGGTTCGGGTTTTTTGTTGAAGCGGAGCTCCGATTGCCTTTGTCCGCCGCCACCTCGCCGCCGCTCTCGTGCTGCACTTGCTCCTCTGACAATCCTGTTTAACAATTAATTAATTTTGCGCATAAGTCCATATAAATTTGATCCTTTTGATTACTGTGGATCTAAATTTGCAAGACTTCTGCAGACAACTAACATAATATTTTGCAACGTGAAAACAAGATAATAATGATGGATCGCTCAGAAGTTTTCATACCCGAGACAAAAGTTTTCTTTTCTTTTCTTTTTGTTAAAAATAATACCATTGAGAAAAAGACAAGAACACTTTCTGAAAGCAGTATTTTTCTGTGATTTCTGAAAACAAAATTTTATGGAAAAAAAAAAGGAGGGAAAATAAGGCTATCAGCGCATCCCAGCTTGGGACATTGTCGCCCGCTAACGTGCGCACCTTCCTGCGAGAGCGGGTGGGCAGCGGGGTGGTCGGGGGCAGGCGGAGGAGGCTGCTGAGGAGGTCGAGCCTGCGCCTCTCGGCCCTGACGGCGGCCTTGATGCCGTAACGCTCGCCGACGAGGAGGTCCCAGCGGAAGAGGTGGGAGAGGGTGGTCATCATGTCGTCGAGCTCCTCGTCCCTCATACCCACAAGCGTGCTCCCCGTGAACCCCAGCTCCCCCATGCGGACCACCGTCAAGTAACGGACGCCGTAGCCCTGGAAGAGGTCCGTCAGGTCCCGGGACGACGATGACGGAGGAGGAGGGGGGCCCGGGAGCGGCAGCGTGGGGCCGCGTGGGTCCCACTTGAAGATGTTGTTGGGGGAGAAGGAGTCTGCTGGGTCCATTCTCTTCTCTCCTCTCTCTCTCTCTCTGCTTCGCGTTTTTGAAGGAGGACCAGTTTGGGGATTTTACGTAAATGCCCTTCATCGTAGTTTGCAATTTTAATTAGTTTTGTTTCTGTGTTTTGTTCCATAAAAAGGAACTTCCATTTGTTCTCCGAATTGAATCTCTTCTAGGGTAAGCATCGGTCGGTGCGGTTCGATTTTTATTAATTTTTTTAAAATCTAACCGAATCGATTAGACTTAGTAACCGAACTGACTCAGTTCGGTTCAGTTTTCAGTTTTTTCGGTTAGGCTCATATATTTTCATCATTTCTTGCATTTTTAATCACCATTATATTATCATCCATTAAATATCATAATCTCAAATATCCAATACCTAAATTAGAAACAAGAAAAAGACCCTAACCTTAATGTTAATTGAAAATTTCATATTCTAAAAATTTTACTCTATTTTTGGGCTCTTATATCAAAGCTCGCATAATTATTATTAACTTTTACTAACAAGATTATAAAAGAAAGAACTATATTAATATAAATATTATTCTCAATTATGATAGTGTACTTAACATGGCTTTCACATATTCAATATAAAAATATGATATTACTAGAACTAATGAGATAAGGTTCCACCTGTTTTTTTTATGAACTATATGATTCACTAAATTGAATTCGGGTGGGGTAATACATAGGGTGAGAAGATCGGTTCGGTTCGGTTCGGTTCGGGTTCGGGTTTCGATTTTTGGTCGGTTATTTCGGTTATAACCGAACTCTGCTCACCCCTGATCTCGTCAAGACTCTGCTGAGTTAAGAAGAAAACGGGGAGAAGGAGGAGGAGAAAAGATGCACATCAATTTCTGTTGTTTGACTACTGAAAAGAAATAGGCAAGTGAAACATAAAAATGCAAAAAGTTATTGATATAAAGTTTCATGATTTAGATAGATCCACGTTCCTTTAAAGATTGGGGGCACAAAATATATAGGTTCATCAGAATCATAAACTTAAAGCAAAATAAATGACAATATTCAATAAATACATATCAAATTCACCAAATCATGAAGATGTCAAGCTTATAGAACTAGAATTCATTCTCCTGCCTGATGTCGACATCCTAGAAATCTCCACAGAAGCAATCCTTTTAGAAAGAAAATTTTCAATCAGATAAAATAACTTGCTTGTTGGTCCAAACACCCATTACTCTAGCTTTGATAATGATTAACTCATATAGTTATAATACTAATAATCTTGTGATATTTAAGTGACATGTTTAATCAAGATTTCAGTAAGTTTGTTTAGACTCAACAAAAAACTTTCAGTCAAGCTTGTCAACAAATGTTGATTCAAGAGCCCAAGTAAAAAGATAACATCTAGCACTCAAGGAGGAGTCAAGCTCAAAGAAATCAAGTTTGGATGAAGTCAAAATGAAGAAGAAGATCAAGAAGAAGAAGACTTGTTTGAAGTTGTTTGTAAATTTTTTAGATTCTTATAAAGTTTAGATTAGATTTAATTGCTCAAGCTCACACACAAAAAAAAAAGTTTTTTAACAATGATTTATTGAGTTTAATTGAAAATGGATTTATAGTTTTAAGTTTATTTTTTATAAAATCTTATTTAAAAGAGTTTATATTTCAAAAATATATTTGATATCTCTGAAAGAAGTTCAGAATGTTTGAAATATATTTTAATTTTAATCATACATATTGATGCTCAAAAGTATTTACATTAACTTATTTTTTTAGATTTTATAGAAATTTATTTTAGCTTCTGTGGTGGAGACTTTTCGCTGCAAATAATCGATCGGTTGATCCAACTACAAGTGAGAGTATGGATTTGGTGTATAAGTGCTAAATAATCAACACAACTCAGAAAATAGACGGAGACAAGATATTTTTACGTGAAAATCCAATTTGAAATAAATCACGAGAGGAGGAAGATTCAATAATACTCCAATTTACAAAAATTACAAATCATTACCCTAATTCTTTTCATATATAAAGCAATCCTTTTTAGTAGTAGTTTATTTACAACATATTCTAACTAAATTGATTATTCAAATAGAACTAAGAAAGATTAAGTTGGTACTTGAAGCATCAATCCTCGTGGGACAATACTCTATTCATACTATATTACTTGTTAACGATTGATACACTTGTCATTCGCAACATCAATCCTTCTCGCATTTGCAAGAAGAATGAGATGGATTCTCAAGAAGCTCTCAGAAATAAGGCAGTGGTGTCCGACCAGACTGAAGCCTAACAGGAATGCAAGAAAGTGATGACATCACAGGTACTCTGAGGTGAGATCCAAATTCCAAGAAGAGTGATTCATCAGCGCATCCAACCAATGAGCTCCTTCTCTTTCTTCCTCGTAGACTCCATAGGGAAAGAGGTTTCGAGCCTCAACATCGAAGCCTGCTTGCCCAAGATTGAGCAAACCGAAAACCAAATTGCCCGACCAAGTTGAAGTAAGAATCCTACCTGCCACCCCGATGGAGGCACCCTGTGTAACGGTCCCAGTTTTTAGATCCTCAATTAACATAAACATTCTTTTAACTGATAGATTATCATAATCACCTCCCAATCTATATAAAAAAAAATTTGGCAGCACTTCCTTTGTAAATATTGATATAGCCAAATATACAATTTTATCCACAATAATTTCGGCCAACATCCGCCTACTTATTCTCAATTCAAACATGTAAATTAAAGTCAATAACTACCCATACCATCATAATAATATTTCAGCTCACGACGACATACTTATTCTCCAATTACAATTTCGGCTTGACATCGCCTACTTATATGAAAATAAAAGAATCATATGCTCGAGAGTACCCCTCTCGACATTCAGAGCCTCCTTCTCGGCATCCACCATATAACACTAAATTATTTATAACTCCAACTCATCAAGATTTTAACCATCTAACTTATACTATAATTAGCATCAATAAGAATGTAAACAATACAATATGAAGTTTTACAAATACAATTACAACTCCAAAACTGCTCTATATAATAGAATTCCAACGAAGCGCTTGAAACCTTAAATTGAGCCTTCGCCTCATCATAACCTGAAAAAAATAATAATCTGTGGGGGGGGGGGGGGGTGAGCTCAACAGCTCAGTGAGGAGAGTAAAAGAGAATTAGGAATATGATATACATGTCAAAATAAAAGGAAGCATGTTTTTCTTCAAATGGCGAGGCGAAAAAAAATGAAATAAAGAAAGAAATAATTATACCAACCTAAACAGTCGCCTCGACTATCACTATAGTTTGTCAAAATGACTTGACTCTTTCGACTAATGACTGTACAACTTAAATCTCTGCACTGATTTTATAAGGTTATGAGTTGTATCGAACACCTTACTTTAGTGACTTACTTTATTACCAGATTCATTCGTGTATACATAATATATACACTATACACGACGGTACGTCAATCACAGTAAGTTAACCCAGATGGTCCATATATTATAAAATGTAACGGTCCTAGTTTAACAATCCTCAATTTACATAACATACACTTAATAAAACCGATAAATCAAATCATTCCCTTATTTCTTAAAAATTTCAGCAGCACCTCCTTTGTAATTACTGGTCGGATATGATATCCAATACAGATATGATAATTTCGGCTAACATCAGCCTACTTATTCTCATTCCAACCATATAACTGAATTCAAAAGCATCCACACGCTCGTGAAAGTATTTCGGCTTGACATCGCCTACTTAAGTAAAAACATAACAACATAAACTCTAGAGTTTCTTTCTATTCATCCATAGAGTCTCAGAAATGATAACTTTCAACTTCACATGGCATCATGTTGAAAAAAATACACTTCTTATTACTACAACCCAATACAAGATATCTCGAATGTCCATTTGAAATGAAACTACTACAAGGTTCTCCATATATATGTATATACAAGATTAATGGTCTATCCCAAGACCCACATGTATCATTCACAAACCCAAGTGTTCCAAAATACAGGAGTTGGATTGATTCAGAACGAACCCTGCACAGCATAGCCCTAACCTCTGCCTCCAAGCAACCTGCAATATATCAGTCTGTGGGAGGGTGAGCTCGACAGCTCAGTGAGTGAGGTAGGAATAATAAATCAAGAACAGATAATATCTTAATGAGAGTATGAATATTCACGTAATAAAAGAAATCTGAAACAGTAAGAAGATGGAGAAACAGTGGCATCCCATATTTTAAAGATCAGAACCCCAGTCTCTAAAATTCTTAGGACGATCAGACTCAAATGATCGTACTCCCCAATTCCTTTCTTGAATTTTCATCTTTATGTGTGATAAGGTCTATTAGTTACATAAATAAACTCTCTCGTCTTATGTGCACATAGTGTGTATTACTCACGTGCCTTGTGTTCCACACTATAATACCCTAATCACCAGAGTTATGCCATAAACCTAGTTTATGCATTCAATTAACACTTGCATCACAAGCCATAATTATATAACATATAATCATATCATATTTCTCATAGTACAATAATGCATCACACTTCAAGTAATGCACGGATTCACATGCACACTTTTCCCCAATAGGTGGTATTCATTTTTAATCAGCTAACTTGTATTCTGACGGTTTCATTGTCATATACGATAGCACATCCAACATACCCCTAGTGTCCACACACACACACATTTGCATCACCATAACCTTTCATTCTCAATCATATGTAAGGATACAATTATATGTATATCATAGCACCATTCAAGTACTGCATGGATTAACCCTTGCACTTTCACTCATCATATAATATTTCATTATCTCTTGTAATAAAGCAGAGTTTCACAGTCATGCATAAAGGATAAGCATATAACACTATTCGATTTTAATAAGCACATCTTATTTCATGACACACGACCCATCTCATACACCGTCTTCACACCTACCAGCTCCGCTGGCCCCTTCTTACATTTAACCCACACAATATCATACCCCGTCTTCACACCTACCAGCTCCCGCTGGCCCCTTCCTACATTTAACACACACAATATCATACCCCGTCTTCACACCTACCAGCTCCCGCTGGCCCCTTCCTGCATTTACATGAGAATAACACGACATGCATACACATTACATACACATTACATATACATCAACTATCAAGGTAACACACACAGTGCCTGTTGTGTTGTGATATACTTTTTCCATTCATCAATCATGTCATTGATGTGTTACACATAGTCAAGTTCGTGTAACTAACAAATATATGCACGCATTCAAACATACATACTACTTACACTTCTCATTCATTTACGACGCACCAGTTACATTCTCGATACTCGTTCTTTATACGATTAGTTCTAAACTCAGTACAACATGCCTACATATAATTTCCAATAACTTTCCCATAGATCCCACCTAAATATATTTCATCGGATCTGACCTCCCTAACAATCGAAAATGATTTTATCGAACTTCTACTTTTGATATTAGAAGGAGACACACGGACTTCCATTAAAATTTAGATTTACAGATCTTCCTGACAATATATTATATGACCCACTTAATTCGCACGAACAACCGAAATAAGCAGAAAATCATTTAGACACCTAAAAATTCTGCCATTCTGCACTTTCGACTAGTCGACACGTTTTCAGTGGTAATTCCCAGCACAGACATTCGTTTGGGACACCGTAAGCGCGGTTGGAAAGTAGACTCGATTAGCTTTCCAACGGTATATCACATGACCTATTTTTCATTAAATATCCTTACGAAAGAAACCCTAAGATTCTGGTTTCAGATCTGGACAGACTTTAACAGATTTGTATTATTATTACAAAGTGCTTTGAACTACACAATTTCCCAACTTTTCCTCTTATTTCCTCATCTAAATTAGATCATGAGGAAGGCATGAACTTAAGTATTTAGACTTTTGGTCACGAGAATATTTATAAGAGCATTCATAGTTTGATCACTACATGATCAAGATCAAATCTTGATTGCATGGTTTATTATGTAAGAATGGCAAGAGGCTCAACCCTCACAAATGCAAGAAGCTACAAGATTCACCATCTATACTAATGGTTAGGATAGATCTATAACTTGATGTCCCCCAGTTGGAACGATTCACGGATTTATGATACTAATTCCTCGCTTAGGATTAATCTTGTCTTCTACTAATACATTAATCGTTATTTGAGATATTAATATGATGCCACTAAAATTTTCGGCTAACATTGCCCACATAAAGATGATCAATAATAACCCTAGCTTTCACAAGATATAGCCATATACATAACACAAGGGAGTATGCTTCTTGATAAAGATCGAACAAATCTCGAAATCATAATCCTCCCTTGAATATTATGCTTTCCTATAGGATTAATAGTTTGTTACTAAAAGACTAGGTTGCATGTCATTACAAGGGAGCCACATAATCACAAGAGAATTTCTACTATACGAATTGCAACACTTAGCAAGTTCCTCATGCCTTAGACCAAATGGTTCTATGAAGCATTTTTATTCCAATTTAAGAAGAACACAATTGCTCAAACATTAGCCCCACAACTCTCAATGAGAGCTTCATCACCATTAACTTAAGATATGAGGTTGAGAATTCAAGGTTTAAGGCTTACACCAAATCTGAAAATGTATGAACCCCATCTCTACATGACCTATTTTTATCATGCAACCTCCTCACTCATCAATTTTATATAGTGGGATTAATTCAATATATCTAAAAATCAAATTTTTACCAACATATACCTTAGAAAGCCATAAATTTTAAGAGATTATTGCATGAATAACTCAAGAGAAGAACTTCATTCAACCAATAGATCAAGTTTAGGGATTTCTAAAAGATGCAAATTTGAGGAAAAGAAAGAGGGAAAAAAACCACTCACTATTTACGAATTCCAACTTCCGGCCGCCCTAGCCGGCCGCCGCCGCCCAACCGCCGCTTGGCCGGCCGCCTAGCCGGCCGCCGCCAGGCCGGCCGCGGCCTGGCCGGCCGTCCTTGGCCTGCGCGCGCGCGGATCCGAGCCCAAGGGAGAGAGGGAGAGAAAGAGTAGAGAGGAAAAGAGAGGAAGAGAAATAGAGTGCTTGAGATCAAGATGGGATTTTTATTTGGGTTCTAGGGTTTCTTCTCCATGAAGAAACCTCTCAAGAATGAGGATGAAGACATAAAAGGTCTCTTGACTCTTTCAAGAGTCAAACCCCCAAGGTATTACAAGTTTGCCACCTCCCTTCCATCCAAGTGTCACTCCCCCAAATCAAGAAGATCTTGGCCATTGATCTTTCCTCTCATGCATACCTACTCCCTCCACTAAAATATAATATACATAAAATTGCCATTAATGCATATTCTTGGTAAATACATGCATTTCAAGTATAATACTAGTATTTCATCTCATTGAAATACAAGTCACATAATAATCATGGTATAGGCATATTCATATATGCCACTAGACATTCCCAAAATTAAGTTAAAATTCATTACACATTCAATTAACATAATAATTTGAGATTATATTTTTAAATCAGCGTTTAAAAATTCAGGGTGTTACATAAAATATGCTAATATGTTGTATATCATATCACCATTCAAGTACTGCATGGATTAACCCTTGCACTTTCACCCATCATATAATATTTCATTATCTCTTGTAATAAAGCAGGGTTTCACAGTCATGCATAAAGGACAAGCATATAACACTATTCAATTTTAATAAGCACATCTTATTTCATGACACACGACCCATCTCATACCCCGTCTTCACACCTACCAGCTCCCGCTGGCCCCTTCCTTCGTTTAACACACACACAATGTCATACCCCGTCTTCATACCTACCAGCTCCCGCTGGCCCCTTCCTACATTTAACACACAATATCATACCCCGTCTTCACACCTACTAGTTCCCGTTGGCCCCTCCCTACATTTAACACACACAATATCATACCCCGTCTTCACACCTACCGGCTCCCGCTGGCCCCTTCCTACATTTAACACACACGATATTATACCCCTTCTTCGCACCTACCAGCTCATGCTGGCCCCTTCCTACATTTAACACACACAATATTATACCCCGTCTTCACACCTACCAGCTCCCGCTGGCCCCTTCCTACATTTACATGAGAATAACACGACATGCATACACATTACATACACATTACATATACATCAACTATCAAGGTAACACACACAGTGCCTGTTGTGTTGTGATATACTTTTTTCCATTCACCAATCATGTAATTGATGTGTCACACATGGTCAAGTTCGTGTAACTAACAAATATATGCACGCATTCAAACATACATACTACTTACACTTCTCATTCACTTGCGACGCATCAGTTACATTCTCGATACTCGTTCTTTATACGATTAATTCTTTTATCTAGTTATGATCTTCATTCACATATTGGATATTTGGGCATGAAATTGACTTCACTACTTATCTGTGATTAGAGTCTTAGCATGTCTTGAACATAATAGTAGTCCACTAGTCATCCAGCATAACAATCAATAAGCAATCATTAACAAGGTATCAACTATATATATATATATATATATATATATATATATATATATGGTTCTACGATGTAAAACAAGAGTATATGTACAAGTACTATACACACACCCCACGTCCATACTCCTTAATGATGTAACCGACTACTTAATCCAAATCTTGTGTATCTCATATATATACACTTCGGCTTAGTGTCACACTACTCATTGATAATCTATTCCACTATCGATCTTATTAAAATTTTATGATTATTAACTAACACATTAATTTATGAGTATTATTCTTGTAGAATCATCATCATACTTCGCTAGCTATATTATATTCAAATTCTAATTTAATTACACAGTTGTTATACAACCAAAATTTTATTTCACTGCAACTGGTGATTTAGATCGAAAGATCAGAAGCAGTGCTCCAATTATATATCTCAACTATCAGCCTTGAACGGATCATATTTTGAATATCCAATTTCACAAATTCAATTCTAATTTACTACCGATCTTTATTTTAATATCTAGATTCTTTCAAGCATTCTGATACTCGAATAAGAAACTGCTTTCAATTAAGAGCAACTCGTGCAACTATCACACATGATTTAAATATATATAAATCTCAAGACTACATAGAAGGACTCATGAAGTTTCAAGACGATAAAAATAATAGATGGTCTTTGATGATTGTGATGTGGGAAAAACTGATTTCAAGTCTAAGTAAGTTACAAAGTTTTTTCCTAATTCCTATAGAAAGGGAAAGTGTTTTTCATTAGTACATCATATATCCTAATTAAGTATAAAGAACATCACTAGTGGGTCACAACGAAACCATGTGGTTAATTTATGGATCAACAGGGCAAGTAAGACTTTTACGCTCTTATTTGTCAATTGGCGAAAAGAATGAAAGTCTACTGCTATATATAACTTATTTCTTTACCTATTTTCTTTCCTTCCTACAAGTATCAGTAGGTTCTCAGTCATCTGGATATCATATAAGTTAATTAGAAGGTAACTATAACAAGAGAACTTCTATACATCAAAAGATTCTATCTTTCGAACAATCACTGATATTTTTATTATAACTTTTATTTCAGATATTTAAATAAAATATGAGAAATTTTGCTAGAAACTAGACTTAATTACCTTTCCAATGATATATTATATGACAAGTTTAATTTAAGAAAAATATACTAAATAATCAGAAACTTCTTGATCGGTTAAAAAAATTCTGCAACACAGTAGTGTTGACCAACTTACCGTATTTTGACGATAACTTTCAACACAGACCTTCAATAGGGATACGGTAAGAACCGTTGGAAAGATGACTTGATTATCTTTCTAACGACATATAATATGATACTTATTACTCATAATACCTAGGCGAACTCCCTCTGAATTTACAGATCATAAAAACTGGACAGATTTGCACACATTTCTAATGTCCCCAAATTTTGGGTTAGTTTCAAATGTTTTTAAATCCCTTCACCAAATTAAATCACAGCTAATAGTTCTCTTATTTGATTACTCTATTCAGAATAAAAATGAGTTAGGTCATGAAGTTACTTTATTTTTGTCAAGGAAATATAAAAATTATATCAAAATAGATGAAGGGTTTCCCATCCTCTTTCTCATAATCTAATATCATAACCACAACAAATTTATAAATTTCATTTGAGATCAATCAATATACTGAGAGATCTAAATATATATATCAAATTTTGCAAGAAAATAAAGGGGAAAAAGGAAAACTTTGGAACTCCCTCACCTTGCTCCGCCGGCCGGCCGCGGCCCATGGCCGGTCGCCGCGCCCCATGGCCGGCCGCCCTTGGCCGGCCGCCGCCCATGGCCGGCCGACCCTTCGGCCGCCCCGATCCGCGAGAGAGAGAGAGAGAGAGAGAGAGTAGAGAGGATCTCTTAGGGTTTTAAATTTTTGGATGAGAATGAGAGAGGGTTTTGAGAGAAATTTCTCCCTAGGGTTCCCTAATTTAGAGAGATGAAAGGGAACGTAACTTTCAGCCTAAGAAAGGAAAGAGAGAGATGGGAAACTTTTTCATCCCTCCATTTACACATAACCCCCTTCCCAAACAAAATTTGCACTATGAATTTCTCTCCCTTCCTCTCATGAAGCCACATGTCCCTACTCATGCCACATGTCTCCACCATTCCCAAATAAAATCTTAGCCATCCATCTACCCACTTCATGCATATCTACCCTCTTCCACTAACTATTATGAATATACAATTATAGTGTTTTTCTTGGTATTTACTTGTATTATCTTGTATTTACACAATATTCCAATACATCCATGCAATGTATATATTTATATACACACATATGTTCCATATCCATATATATACATGCCAAAATATTCTTACACCTATATTTAAAATTATTAAATATTTATTTCACTTCAAATTTCCCCCATAATAAAAATTAAAATAAATAAAAATTTTATTTTACACAAAACACGTTCAATCATCATCTTAAATAATTCTGTCGGATCACGTTAATCAAATATTAGGATATAAAATTAGGATTTTAAATATTCGGGGTGTTACAGTTCTACCCCCTTACAAAAGTTTCGTCCTCGAAACTTAGCACCTGAGTAAGTATAAAATCTTTGCATTTTTCCTGCTTATCACAAAATCTTCCTATGATGCAATATCTTTCTCGATTATTCACCTCAAAATTCATTATCCCCTAATCACATCTACACTATGTTCTTTACGATCCAAATTAATCTTGGCTCGCTTGATATTTTAATCATTCCCTTACTCCAGTGTCCCATACCACTGGCAACTCATACTGAGGGCCCACACCCCTAGCAGAGCACATTCGAATTATGGCATGTGGGTACCATAATCCAAACATAAGGCAATGACTAAATATCTTGCGCTTCGGGATTAATCATACGCGTAAGAACTCCTACCCCCTTAAACTACCCATATCAAACAACACATTCATATACATACAACGCACAAGCATACAATTCAAACATAGCAACCAGTTCTATCAATCAATCATCTTCCTACTATACCTGCTCTAGGTCAAATCCTTATGCGAAAACCCTGAGCTCTGATACCAACTGTAACGGTCCCAGTTTTTAGATCCTCAATTAACATAAACATTCTTTTAACTGATAGATTATCATAATCACCTCCCAATCTATATAAAAAAAATTTGGCAGCACTTCCTTTGTAAATATTGATATAGCCAAATATACAATTTTATCCACAATAATTTTGGCCAACATCCGCCTACTTATTCTCAATTCAAACATGTAAATTAAAGTCAATAACTGTCCATACCATCATAATAATATTTCAGCTCACGACGACATACTTATTCTCCAATTACAATTTCGGCTTGACATCGCCTACTTATATGAAAATAAAAGAATCATATGCTCGAGAGTACCCCTCTCGACATTCAGAGCCTCCTTCTCGGCATCCACCATATAACACTAAATTATTTATAACTCCAACTCATCAAGATTTTAGCCATCTAACTTATACTATAATTAGTATCAATAAGAATGTAAACAATACAATATAAAGTTTTACAAATACAATTACAACTCCAAAACTGCTCTATATAACAGAATTCCAACGAAGCGCTTGAAACCTTAAATTGAGCCTTCGCCTTACCATAACCTGAAAAAATAATAATCTGTGGGGGATGAGCTCAACAGCTCAGTGAGGAGAGTAAAAGAGAATTAGGAATATGATATACATGTCAAAATAAAAGGAAGCATGTTTTTCTTCAAATGGCGAGGGAAAAAAAATGAAATAAAGAAAGAAATAATTATACCAATCTAAACAGTCGCCCCGACTATCACTATAGTTTGTCAAAATGACTTGACTCTTTCGACCAATGACTGTACAACTTAAATCTTTGCACTGATTTTATAAGGTTATGAGTTGTATCGAACACCTTACTTTAGTGACTTACTTTATTACCAGATTCATTCGTGTATACATAATATATACACTATACACGACGGTACGTCAATCACAGTAAGTTAACCCAGATGGTACATATATTATAAAATATACTAATATGTTGTATATCATATCACCATTCAAGTACTGCATGGATTAACCCTTGCACTTTCACCCATCATATAATATTTCATTATCTCTTGTAATAAAGTAGAGTTTCACAGTCATGCATAAAGGACAAGCATATAACACTATTCAATTTTAATAAGCACATCTTATTTCATGACACACGACCCATCTCATACCCCGTCTTCACACCTACCAGCTCCCGCTGGCCCCTTCCTTCGTTTAACACACACAATGTCATACCCTGTCTTCATACCTACCAGCTCCCGCTGGCTCCTTCCTACATTTAACACACACAATATCATACCCCGTCTTCACACCTATCAGTTCCCGCTGGCCCCTCCCTACATTTAACACACACAATATTTTACCCCGTCTTCACACCTACCAGCTCCCGCTGGCCCTTCCTACATTTAACATACACAATATCATACCCCGTCTTCACACCTACCAGCTCCCGCTGGCCCCTTCCTACATTTAACACACACAATATTATACCCCGTCTTCACACCTACCAGCTCTCCCCTGGCCCCTTCCTACATTTAACACACACAATATTATACCCCGTCTTCACACCTATCAGCTCCCGCTGGCCCCTTCCTACATTTACATGAGAAAACACGACATGCATACACATTACATACACATTACATATACATCAACTATCAAGGTAACACACACAGTGCCTGTTGTGTTGTGATATACTTTTTTCCATTCACCAATCATGTCATTGATGTGTCACACATGGTCAAGTTCGTGTAACTAACAAATATATGCACGCATTCAAACATACATACTACTTACACTTCTCATTCATTTGCGAGCATCAGTTACATTCTCGATACTCGTTCTTTATACGATTAATTTTTTTATCTAGTTATGATTCTTCATTCACATATTGGATATTTGGGCATGAAATTGACTTCACTACTTATCTGTGATTAGAGTCTTAGCATGTCTTGAACATAATAGTAGTCCACTAGTCATCCAGCATAACAATCAATAAGCAATCATTAATAAGGCATCAACTATATATATATGGTTCTATGATGTAAAACAAGAGTATATGTACAAGTACTATACACACACCCCACGTCCATACTCCTTAATGATGTAACCAACTACTTAATCCAAATCTTGTGTATCTCATATATATACACTTCGGCTTAGTGTCACACTACTCATTGATAATCTATTCCACTATCAATCTTACTAAAAATTTTATGATTATTAACTAACACATTAATTTATGAGTATTATTCTTGTAGAATCATCATCATACTTCGCTAGCTATATTATATTCAAATTCTAATTTAATTACACAGTTGTTATACAATCAAAATTTATTTCACTGCAACTGGTGATTTAGATCGAAAGATCAGAAGCAGTGCTCCAATTATATATCTCAACTATCCGCCTTGAACGGATCATATTTTGAATATCCAATTTCACAAATTCAATTCTAATTTACTACCGATCTTTATTTCAATATCTAGATTCTTTCAAGCATTCTGATACTCGAATAAGAAACTGCTTTCAATTAAGAGCAACTCGTGCAACTATCATACATGATTTATATATATAAATCTCAAGACTACATAGAAGGACTCATGAAGTTTCAAGACGATAAAAATAATAGATGGTCTTTGATGAATGTGATGTGGGAAAAACTGATTTCAAGTCTAAGTAAGTTACAAAGTTTTTTCCTAATTCCTATAGAAAGGGAAAGAGTTTTTCATTGGTACATCATATATCCTAATTAGGTATAAAGAACATCACTAGTAGGTCACAACGAAACCATGTGGTTAATTTATGGATCAACAGGGCAAGTAAGACTTTTACGCTCTTATTTGTCAATTGGCGAAAAAGAATGAAAGTCTACTGCTATATATAACTTATTTTCTTTACCTATTTTCTTTCCTTCCTACAAGTATCAGTAGGTTCTCAGTCATCTGGATATCATATAAGTTAATTAGAAGGTAACTATAACAAGAGAACTTCTATACATCAAAAGATTCTATCTTTCGAACAATCACTGATATTTTTATTATAACTTTTATTTCAGATATTTAAATAAAATATGAGAAATTTTGCTAGAAACTAGACTTAATTACCTTTCCAATGATATATTATATGACAAGTTTAATTTAAGAAAAATATACTAAATAATCAGAAACTTCTTGATCGGTTAAAAAATTCTGCAACACAGTAGTGTTGACCAACTTACCGTATTTTGACGATAACTTTCAACACAGACCTTCAATAGGGATACGGTAAGAACCGTTGAAAAGCTGACTTGATTATCTTTCTAACGACATATAATATGATACTTATTACTCATAATACCTAGGCGAACTCCCTCTGAATTTACAGATCATAAAAACTGGACAGATTTGCACACATTTATAATGTCCCCAAATTTTGGGTTAGTTTCAAATGTTTTTAAATCCCTTCACCAAATTAAATCACAGCTAATAGTTCTCTTATTTGATTACTCTATTCAGAATAAAAATGAGTTAGGTCATGAAGTACTTTAACTTTGTCAAGGAAATATAAAAATTATATCAAAATAGATGAAGGGTTTCCCATCCTCTTTCTCGTAATCTAATATCATAACCACAACAAATTTATAAATTTCATTTGAGATCAATCAATATACCGAGAGATCTAAAGATATATATCAAATTTTGCAAGAAAATAAAGGGGAAAAAGGAAAACTTTGGAACTCCCTCACCTTGCTCCGCCGGCCGGCCGCGGCCCATGGCCGGTCGCCGCGCCCCATGGCCGGCCGCCGCGCCCCATGGCCGGCCGCCCTTGGCCGGCCGACCCTTCGGCCGCCCCGATCCGCGAGAGAGAGAGAGAGAGAGAGAGAGGAGAGAGAGAGAGAGAGAGGATCTCTTAGGGTTTGAAATTTTTGGATGAGAATGAGAGAGGGTTTTGAGAGAAATTTCTCTCTAGGGTTCCCTAATTTAGAGAGATGAAAGGGAACGTAACTTTCAGCTTGAGAAAGGAAAGAGAGAGATGGGAAACTTTTTCATCCCTCCATTTACACATAACCCCCTTCCCAAACAAAATTTGCACTATGAATTTTTCTCCCTTCCTCTCATGAAGCCACATGTCCCTACTCATGCCACATGTCTCCACAATTCCCAAATAAAATCTTAGCCATCCATCTACTCACTTCATGCATACCTACCCTCTTCCACTAACTATTATGAATATATAATTATAGTATTTTTCTTGGTATTTACTTGTATTATCTTGTATTTACACAATATTCCAATACATCCATGCAATGTATATATTTATATACACACATATGTTCCATATCCATATATATACATGCCAAAATATTCTTACACCTATATTTAAAATTATTAAATATTTATTTCACTTCAAATTTCCCCCATAATAAAAATTAAAATAAATAAAAAATTCTATTTTACACAAAACACGTTCAATCATCATCTTAAATAATTCTGTAGGATCACGTTAATCAAATATTAGGATATAAAATTAGGATTTTAAATAATCGGGGTGTTACACCCTGTCACGACAACTAATGTGCCGCAACTGGCCCTTCACAGCTACAATGCGATGCAACTATCTAGACTCTTAGAGAACAAGAGTCTGCCTTTCATTCTCCTCCTGTCCCCTCTCCTTTTCTTCCCTCCATCTGATGAAACGAGAGAAAGGAAGTATGGTGAACCGCCCAAGGGTGAAGCCACAATGAAGCCAGGTTTTGGTGAATAATATAGAAGCTTCGAGAAGTTGGAGATGACTGCTTTTCCCCCAGAACTTCCCACATTTATAGGTGAATCGAGGAGTTCATAGCCATCAATATAAGTATTGAAAACACGAGAGTTCCTGAAAACTCGGTGCACAACCTGAGAAGATAGACCAATCGAAAAGATAAGAGAATAACCGTCACTACTATGCATGACATTGGGAATCGAATCGACAATCATAATGCCATGAAGATTCGAATCGACTCTTCATGTGACAACCGGCGATCAAAGGCATGGACTCCCTATCAATCCTAAAGATCTGCAATAAAATGCACAAAGATATTTCGGACCAATATCTGTACGAAGCTCCAAAGATGAAGACAAAAAAACTTCTACTAATTGACCCTGCTTCCCCACTTTCATATGCATACTCCGACAAGTGCGAAAGCAGAGGGGGCATCTGTAGTAATCAAAATTTGACCCCTGTCAGGATTGCGACATGTGCCTAGTGACAGGAACATAAACCTTCTCCCGGAACCTGTTCCTAAGCCTCCGCCACCTCATATCTGAAGACATCCATCATCCACAGCTCCAAGGTCATACCCACTCCTGGAGACGCTTCGACTCCAATCTAAGAGTCTTACCACGTGGCAGCAACCCTCCATCTAGCGACAGATCGAGATGAATCTTGCAGATCATAAAGGCGGTTAAGCACCCTTATCTCTCTACTCGTCTAGGACTCTGTAATGAGTTACAACTCATTAGAAATTTGGGATAATGATGGATAACCCTCCAGTGTATCAATCCAAACTACTGAGATTCGATCCTAGTGGTTACGCGGATCAACAGACTCAAATCAGGTGATTAAAGATCTGCATCTATCCACATCTACTCCACCGCCTCTGTCAAATACAAATACACTTCATTCTCCAACGAGAGGGAGGTCGCTTCCTTAATCCTTAGAGCACATACCACACCACATTGGCAGTCCACTACCACAATACACTGTCAATATTTCTTTGCCCGGTCCTACATCCCTACCACCTACTGATTCTCACACTCAAGCGTCTTAGGTTGGCACCACACCGGTGTTTCTAACATGAAAAATGTCTTTTTTTTTTCAATGTGTTTTAACAGATTCGATCGGAGATATCCAATTGTTTGGGACAGAGTTTTATCTACCACACTAGGCCCTTGTACATGTTGCTTTCTTGAATTTATTTGAGTCCGGTGTAAAGTACCTAAAGTCCAAACAGTGAGAATCAAGTCTTTGGTGAATTGTAATCTCAATTATCTAATAATAATATTCTAAAGCTTGTAGCTAGGAATCTGAAATATATACAGTGGTCTGACTCAGAAATAACAGAGAAGGACATAGGGCTGTCGATACCTATCCGTATCCTTTTGTAAGAAGTTGGTCACTGTATCCTATGTTGCTCTGTTTTTCTGATGTCTCTGAACAGAAGAGATTCTGTCAAGTCTTGTTCCATCAAAACCCCAGCCCCACGTTTCTCCTAAAAAAAATAAAAAAATACAGATATGCATTAAACTAGCTTGCTAACATCCACGTAAGGGGCATTTCGGTCACCCAAAAAAGTGAGTGTCGTCGTACCCTCCTCGAAGATCAAAACCCTAGCTAGCTCTTTGTCATGTAGCCAATGGTCAGAGTTAACAGCTGATTTCATGCGCAGTCCCCAAACTGGTTGGCCTCAAATTACGTCCCAAAAAGAAACAATGACAGATGAGAGCAAAAGGCAAAAGGCTGGCCATTGCTCACTGCTTGAAGCCTCTCTGTGATTGATGCGCCGCTGTAGCAAAGCAAACAGTCATGAGTTACATGAGTTAGATTACTGACAGTCTCCTAATTTCTTGTCCACTTGGTGCTCGAACGAGGAAAAGGAGCAGGGGAGTTGAAGAGGAGGCAAAATGCGCCCGGAAATGAATGAATAATCAAACATATAAATATCTTCACTAACAGTTTGTGATATTTTAAACCTGGCTAAATGAAAATTTTCACTATCTAAGCTAACCAGAATGAACTTGTTAAATTACAGTAAGCTATCATGAACTATGTTGCAGACAGAACAAGTTTCTTGATTATTTTGTGCAAAAAATTGATTTTTCAAAACATAAAATAGTTTTCAACTGCATGTATTTTATTTACATATATTGGTAACATTTAAATCTTTACCATACTAAAATAATTTAGCTAATAATTCTCCTCCATAAGTACAAACTGGTAGGACATGGTTAGATATGGTTAATGCAACCAAGACCATTGGATTTCTTACATTGAATCTGGATATAAGACTCTTGCAATCCCTCATTATGAGTTGATAACCCGTTAGGTTTCCCTCGTTGTAACACCCCGTTCCTAAAAAACGTATTTAAATACGTATTCTGATTTTTTGATCATATTTTTTGAATTAGTTTTCATATTTGTTTTTGTTTTATGATTATTTGTGTGACTGTTTTGTATTGGATCCGGATTCGTGGACTCAGAGGCAGTCCTAGTCTGAACCGGGAACTCGATACCAGCATACTACCTGATTTGACCTTTCTTATAGTTCGATTTGACCGATTTCAGTTTCAAATACTGTTTTCCAATATTTTAGATTTTTCATAATTTTCTAGAAATTTTCAAAATTATTTGCAAAATCTTCAAAACCGATGTCGATCGGTATCGCTGATCAGTTTTCGGATTTTTAGTTTTCAAATGAATTTGAATTTCTAGTCACATTAATTCTTAAAATCTTATTCTAACTAAATACATTTTTTTTGAGATTTTTCTAAATTTATCAAAAATCCACTGATTTGGTGTTGACCGGTATTGTCAGAAGTTTCCAAGATTTTTAATTTGAAAACCAGATTAAATTTCTTAAATGTAATTTCACCAGGCATCTTAAAATAATATTTTTTATTTTTAAAATTTTTGAGAATATTTCTGAAATAGTCAAATTTTACCCTATTATAATAATATATTTATATTAGTGTTTCTCCTTTTTCTCTCTTTCTTATCTTCTTCTTCTTTCTTTGACTTTTTTTGGTCCCCACGTGGCCCACCTGCACAATATCAGCCCCCCCACCCCCCATACCCTCTCCCATCACATTATATCTCTTTCTCTCTTTTCTTTTATCGTTTCCTTTTATTTATTTCTTCTCTCTCCCACTCCCATTCATCTTCTCTCCTCTCACCCCCTCACTCCTTTCCTCTCCCTCCTCCTTGGCCGATGGCAGACCAGGCCACCGCCGTGCCCTAGTCCGGCCAAGCCCCCCTCCTCCACTTTCCTTATCTCTTCTCCTTTCTTCTCTTTCACTTCTTTTCTTCTCTTATCTTTAGCAACCCCATCACCACTAACTTCTTCCTCCAACCCCGTCACCTACTCCACCACTTTCACTACCATCTTCCTTCCTTCCACCACCTCCTCTACTACAACTCCTCTACTACAACACCACCACCTCCTCCTCCACTTCATTCTACCAACACCATCCACTCCATCACCAATCTTCACCACCATCATCAACTCACCACCACTTACACCACTACCACCACCACTTCATTATCCCATCACCACCAAAATCTTCACTATACCACCTTCATCTCCTCTCACCACCATCAACTCCATCTTCAACATCTCCACCACCACCACCAATAAGTACAACAACAACCAACAACAACAAAAAACAAAACATCTTCACTATCATCCTCAACATCACCACCACCTCACCTCCACATGCCCCCTCGTCGTTGGCCGACCTGGCCGCCGACTGCCCGGCCCGGCGGCCACCTCCGGCGGCCACCTGGCTGCCGACCAACCCCCTCTCCTTCTTCTTTTTCCCTTCTTTCATTTCTTCCTTCCTTTCTTTCTTTTCTTCTTTCTTTCTTTTCCCTTCTTTCCCCTTTTATCCCTTCTTTTCTCTCAAACTCTCTCCCTTACCCCTCTACTATGTCCAACATACTCTCTCCCCCCTTTTCTTCCCCCTACCATCTCACTCCTACTCTCTATCTCTCCCCCTTTTCATTCTTTTCTCTCTCCTCTCTTTCTCTCTCCAACTCTCTTTAAAAATTATTAATAATTATATATTTTAATATGAATTGGTGACGTGCACGTATTTCTGGTGTTCCGAGAATTTACACCATTTTTGATGATTTAGACGAGTACATTTTCTGTGTTGCTTCATTCTTTACTATCATCGTTTCATACTTAGTGATTGCTATTTTAACATCTATTGCATGATATATTGATATGCAAATGCCTTGTTACTATCATTACATGCCTAATAATTATTATCTTGCTTTCTAATACATGAATCATTATGCGAGTTGATATATGATATGCGAGAGATTTTCTAAAATTAACATGTTATATGAATACTTGTCGACTGTTATTATAGTTTATTGAACTGGTATTATATTTGCATTGGATATGCCTATATACGCTCCCGCTTCGCTCAGCTTCGCATAGCTAATTAGTAGATTAAATTATTGTTGTTATAGATATGGTTGTGTTATCACTTGACACCTGATCCCTAACACTTGATATCTAACACCGGTACCTGATGTATTATCACCTGACACCTGAGACCTGACGCCTGACAATTGACAAGCTATCACTTGATTCTTGACATATGCTATCACCTGGTACCGACACATTTGACTTTATATTATGACACCTGATTGGATACTATTACACTTGACACCTGTATTATATTGCATATTCATGATTATCACTTTTACGGGGACTTGGCATGATTATTATACTGTTACCAGACATCTGGTACTCCTGAACTCCTGTACTCTTGCATTCCTGAACCCCTGTAATAGGGAGACTCCTGACATTATGCTCTTGATATTATACTCCTGTTGATCCCTGTAATTGGATAACCATGGATATTGGATTACTGTGAATACCCCGTGGACATTATCACTAGACAATCTGTAATAATTGAACAACTTAAACCGAGACGGGGGAACTGATGGGTACCGATATAGCATCCGTGTTTATGGTGGCCATACAAATGTTGTACAACTAATTCCTGGGATTCGACCTAGAGGCCACCAGGTGTTTTTTGGGGTGTATTGGCACCCCTACTCGCCTGCCTCGGGTGTGCCGTAGTCCCCTGGGTATAATCCTTTAGGGAGCGGTGATACCCCATTTCTGTTCAGGCGTATACTAAGTCCTACGGACATATAGTAATACCCGGTACCCAGCGGTACATTTCGGCTCAGTACCGGGTACTCCTGGACCATTGTCCCAGGTATACACGGACCCATTCTAAACATGGTTCATCGATCCCCATCAGTTTTCAATAACCATCCTAGCTCAACTTGTATGCGGAGGTATATGGTATGGGACATATACCCAAACATACAAATTGGACGAGTCTTAATAATTAATAATAACATACTACTGACATCTGACTAGCGTCATACTTGATCTTTACTTGTGAGACTGGTGACCCATTATGTAACGGTCCCAGTCTTAGTATTTTCCATTATCACTATCATCACTGGTTATCCTTAATCTAAGGGTGGGACCTATCAGATACAACACTTAGATTTCGGCTAGCGTCAGCCTACTTATGGCTTCATAACATTCCGCGCAAAATGTATATATAACCTCGGCATGATTTATAGCAAGTTTCCAATAATAATTCAACAACCCGATATGGAAATCCATAAGCCTATGCAATTCTACTACATAAGCTTCATATCATTAATAAGATTCAAAGTCAAGTAGCTAATAACACAAGCATTATAATGTATTACAAAAGTTCATGGCAAGCATCAACATAGAAAGTTTTACATAGTATTTCTTAAATAATATATACATAAGATGGAATATTCCAAAAGGTGAAAATGATCTCCTGCTCCCACCTATCCCGTATTTTGCCACGAAACGGGTCCTTTGCCTTTATCCAAACCTAAAGGTGATTGATATAACAGGGTGAGCTCAGCAACTCAGTGAGTAAAATAACAAATATATGCATAACCATTATGTATGTCTATTAGAATTTATTATAAAGGTAACAATTATAATTTGTACTATTTTTGTATATTTTTAGGTATTTGTTGAAAGTCTTAACCAAAACATAGTGATTGGTCTTTTTAGTCGACTTACCCTTCCTATAGTCGACTAATCCTGTTCCTAGTCGACTTGTCTTAAAGATATAGTTGACTAAGCACTGTCTAAAAAGATATCCACTCTCTATTGGCTGTCTGTAATTAAAACTAGTCGACTACCCTATCTTATATAGTCGACTAATCTTGGTACTAGTCGACTTATCACCATCTATAGTCGACTATGTCCTGACCAAAAGAAGATGTCCACTCTCTGTTTGTTGTTTGTAACTAAAGATAGTCAACTACCCTATCTTATATAGTGACTAATATTGATTTTCAGAGACTGGCGTACTGGTATTTCACATCTATAGTTGACTTGGCCCATGGGTTATTCGACTTATCTAGTTAGAATTTGCCTATATCAGTCGACTCATCACAGAGTCTAATGTTAAAGAAATTTTTATAGTTTTAACATGCATTTTCTATTTTAACCATATACAGAATAAAATAATTTCAGTTTTATCATTTACACTCTTGTTAAACATGAAGTTGGACTCCCCTTCGGTCACCTCCGTTAAACCCAGTCCCTTCCTCCAATACGTTAATCAACGTAATAATCTCCCCTTCGTTCACCTCTAGTTCAACCCGGTCCGTTCCTCCTATATGTTATTTAACGTAATATTCTCCCTTTCGGTCATCTCCGGTTAAACCCGGTCCCTTTCTCCAAATACGTAATAATTATAACTTTCATGTAATAACAACATACAAGGATTCATAAAGCAATATCAATATAAATAATTTCGTGATTGCTACTTTATATTATGCCAACATTATGGAAGTCATTAACATGTATAAGTAACAACTTGCTAAGTTAACAATATGCGAGTCTTTTCAAGATAACCACACTTTATATCATCTTAATTTATGCGTGGCCGTATATGCATAAGATCAAGTATTGTATTTATTCATAGAACTATTTCTTCTTAAGAGACATGTGTTTGACTATCATGTTTACACACAAATAAAGTTGTCAATCATGCACAATGGTAAGCATACATGAAAATAGCCACAACATGTTTACCATAAGATTGTCTATAATGCATACTTAAAATGTAGAAATCATACACATGTATTATCA
The DNA here is from genome assembly GCA_038442645.1 of Agave tequilana. Classification (NCBI taxonomy): domain Eukaryota; kingdom Viridiplantae; phylum Streptophyta; class Magnoliopsida; order Asparagales; family Asparagaceae; genus Agave; species Agave tequilana. Next base: position 44,640 of record JAVJIF010024417.1, on the reverse strand, counting down.
TTCATATTCACATCCACTTAAAATTAATCAATTCTACTTTACTTCAAATTTGACAACTACCTATTATTATTTTGGAGTTTGGATGTTATACTCACCCTTGAAGAGAATACTCCCGATTATTAAGCTTAGTTACTGGCTATATTAGAGTTTACAAGACCATAACAACATCATTAGTAGTTTATAGTTGAAAGAGTATAAGAGTAGTGTAATAGGCCTAAGAATTGCTTACATTCTTCAACCAAAATCACTCTCCTATCTTGCTAACCGAGGCCAAACTTGTCTTCAAGAATTATCCCTCTAAGGTGATGTTAGATCACCACTTCTCTATGCTCTAATAGGTCTTTGAAGGAGATAATATGGGTAAAAGAAGGCTTTTTAGCATAAAGAAAGGAAGGAAAAAAGAGTGAGTAAATGAGAGAGAGAGAGAGAGAGAGTGAATAGAAAATGGAGGGGGGAAATGAGCTGTTGCTGTTCTTCTCTTGGCCAGCTGCAAAAGGGAGGGAAGGGAAGAATTTTGGAGTTGGAAATGAAGAGAGAGAGAGAGAGAGAGAGAGAGAGAGAGAGAGAGAGTGTGTGTGTGTGTGTGTTGTCAAATGAGGATTTTCTCTCCATTTTTACTCTTTTATACCTCACTTCCTACAATGATATCATCTCAAGTGTCCCCCCTAAAATCATTTCTCTACATCACTATCTTACTCCTATAGGTATGGCTCCATACTTCCCCTTCATGATGCATATGTACCCAACAAGCATGGTGGGTAGTATGGTAGGAAAAAGTCAAAGGTGCATGTGCATATATACACCTACATACATTTATACTAGTATATACATGGTATAAGATTTTAATGTAAATATCCTACATGGATTCTTGTCCCCACATTATTTCCCTAAGGCACCCAAGTGTATTAATTGGTGATTAATTAAGGCAAGTATTACACATTACATTATCCTGCTCACCACTAACATATGACATCTATGCTACTGTGTTGAATTACCTGACTTGCTTATTTTTGGGTTTCCATACCATTTTCTATGCATGTTTTTTGATTCAGATTTATTGATATACATGTATTTACTTAATTTCAGATTTGCTGTCATTTCTTTAATTTCCTTTATGTTACTTGTCATTACCTGTACCTGTATGCCTGGACCAAATCACTTGATCATGTACACGTGTGACTACTTAAGCACGACAACTGGCTTTATCATATGCATTCGCCGGGTTACTTTCTGATAACTCTGGATCCTCATGTTCAGATCTTGGAGTTTGGACCGTGACGGCCTTACTGTAGTTGATCAGAGTGCGCAGCAGAAGTGTGGATTAGTGGTTGCCTGTCTGGACCCTCTTTCTTCCATCCTTTCCTTGATCGACTCACGAGATTCTCATCTTACTACTCGTGAGTACATTCTCGTATTTCATATTGTACATCCTACTTTTACGCTTCTTGGTGATCTTATATTCTTGAGATATTGTATCATACTCTGTGATAACTGTGTACTTGTGTTAGTATCGCTAGAATGTATATTATCACTGTGCTTCCGTACTCTGACTCTTGCCTGTACTGATGGTTAGCGTATATTCGTGAGGGAATTTCTGACATGCGTATATATATTGCAGTAATATCTCCATACCCGTAGGATCGGAGCGTTATATGATGGTATCAGAGCCTAGGCTCTCACATCTTCAATACAACTAGTCGGCAAATTAATGATAAAGAAATTTACAACTGAAATGCATGAGTCCTGGTTATACAATCCAACTAGAAGTACAAAGTTTTCCATTCCCTCTTGATCGCTTTCCCTTGATTCTTTAATCTCTTCCATCCTTCTTCATTTCCAGTTTCCATCGTCCTTATACCAACCAACATAAGATATGGATAAACTTGTAGGGTAGCGGCAAGACAAATATGGTTCACTCTCATTATGTTCTAGTATTCTTTGACTCTGGTACATCACATTGTCCTATATTGGATAGTTTTCGGCCTCACATTCTATTCTTGTTTACATCATGGGAATTAGTATAGAAATTGGAGTAGTCATCACTTATATAATCAGATAGACTGTATCATTACATGAGGAGTATCGGTATGAAACAATATTCCAGATTCAGGACTTCTGCCAGACGGAGTTATGGTATTTAGCGATCATGATTTCTTCTGCCATGTTCATGAAACTCGGGCATTCTCAGAACTGATATGCAGTCAGGTTATTATTCAGAAGACAGCATTCGTGACTCATTTCAGTTATTATGAATTCTTGATCGTATTCTCAGAGCCACCAACTCCTGTAGTCTTTATATATTTGGTGGATCATAAGTTCCGCTATCCTCACCAAGCGAGGGTCGTGTTCTAGTCATGCGTGAACTTAACCAGATATGGGCTTCGCTGCACCCTGGTGCTTAGCATTTAGAGTTGTGTTACGTGCTGGCTTCACCGCGTGAGCTCCGCCAAGTGCGAGCCTCGCAGAACGTTAGCTCTGCTGCACCCTAATACTTAACGCCTGGGATGTGTTACACGATGGCCCACCTAGGCTTGGTTTTGTTAGTGGCTAGTCCCTTCAGTGCTTAGCACTCTAGCCCTTCCTCGGATTTCTCCCGCCTAGCGTGATTTCATGGATCCGCTGAACAGGGTTTTCTTGCTGTATCCAAGCTATCGTCATAATTCTTATGATCGATCCATTCGGCCAATCTTGCAGGGCCTAGATATCTTCTACATATTTCATCTGCAGTAGAATAATCATTCAGAAGTCAATATTCAGAATTCTCCATGGTTACTCCATATTCTTGGCACAGAATGCAACGCACAGTATTCAGAAATTCTTAATTATTGGTCTTCTTTATTTCTGCTTAGTATTATCAAGGTTTTCTTTACCTTTGGTATTCTGGTCTATTCTCAAAGAAGTAGTATGTACGCAACATCGGTAATTCTACTAAAGACTCTTCGTCAAGAACAGTTTTATGTCACACTGAGATTTTATATTATGGATTTCACCTCTATGGATTTCAGCACTATGGATTTCTAGAGATTTCATCAGCTTTGCTTCGCAGTCTGAAAGAATTATTATCGATTATCTCACCAAGTCAGTTCACTTTATATTATTCAGAATGGATCAGTCTTTTGAAGTTCTGGCCGTATTCTTTTATCAGCAGATATCAGGTCAGTATTATTATGGCACTTCAGAGGATATATATGGCAGAAGTGCAGTAATGTCTAACTCTTGAGTTTACCGCTCAGTCGACTTGTGAGAACGGCCCTCAGTTATTCATATCTTGATTGGTATAATCCTTGTTTCTATCTTTTCTGTATTCATCTTCCCCTTATCGAAATTTCGAGGACGAAATTTTTGCAAGGTGGATGGAATGTAACATCCTGTTCTTGGACTACGTACTTAGATACGTATTCTGATTTTTTATCATATTTTTTGATTTATTTTTTGTATTTATTTTTGTTTTATAATTATTTGTGTGATTGTTTTGTATTGGATCCGGATTCGTGGACGGAGACAGTCCTAGTCTGAATCGGGAACCCGATACCTGCATACAGCCCGATTTGACCTTTCTACTAGTTCAATTTGACCGATTTCAGTTTCAAACACTGTTTTTAATATTTTAAAATTTTCATGATTTTCTAAAATTTTTCAGAATTATTTGCAAAATCTTCAAAACCGGTTTTGATCGGTGTCGCTGACCGGTTCTCAGATTTTTAGTTTTCAAATGGAGCTAAATTTTTAGAAACAGATTTCACATTACTTCTTAAAATCTTATTTTTTAACTAAATACATTTTTGAGATTTTTTCTAAATTTATCGAAAATCTACCGATTTTGGTGTTGACGAGTATTAACTGAAGATTTCAGGATTTTAATTTGAAAACTAATTTAATTTCGCGAATTTGATTTCACCAAGCATCTTAAAATAATATTTTCAATTTTTAAAAATTTTTTAGAACGTTTCTGAAATAGTCAAATTTTACCCTATTATAATAATATATTTATATTAGTATTTCTCCTTTTTCTCTCTTCTTTTCCTCTTCTTCTTTGTTTGACTATTTTCTGGTCCCTACGTGGCCACCTGCATACTATCAGCCCTCCATCACCCCATACCCTCTCACATCACATCTCTTTCTCTCTTTCTTTTTATCATTTCCTTTCTTTTATTTCTTCTCTCTCCCACTCCCATTCATCTTCTCTCCTCTCACCCCCTCATTCCTTTCCTCTCCCTCCTCCTTGGCCAATGGCAGTCTAGGCCGTCGCCGCCTCCAGCGTGCCTTAGGCCGGCCAAGCCCCCTCCTCCACTTTCCCTATCTCTCCTCCTTTCTTCTCTTTCACTTTTTTTCTTCTCTTATCTTTAGCATCCCCACCACCACTAACTTCTTCCTGCAAACCCGTCACCACCTTCACCACTTCCACTACCATCTTTCCTTCCCTCCACCACCTCCTCTACTATAACACTACCACCTCCTCCTCCACTTCATTCCACCAACACCATCCACTCCATCACCAATCTCCACCATCATCACCAACTCACCACCACTTACATCACCACCACCACCACTCCATCATCCCCATCACCACCAACACCTTCACCATACACTTTCGTCTCCTCCTCATCACCATCAACTCCACCTTCAACATCTCCACCACCACCAACAAGTTCAACAACAACCAACAACAACAACAAACAAAACATCTTCACCATCACCCTCAACATCACCACCACCTCACCTCCACACGCCCCTCGTCACCGGCAGACCTGGCCGCCGGCCACCTAGGCCCGATGGCCACCGGCTAACTCCCCCTCTCTCCTCTTCTTTTTCCCTTCTTTCCTTCCTTCCTTCCTTTCTTTCTTTCTTTCTTCTTTCTTTCTTTTCCCTTCTTTCCTCTTTTACCCCTTCTTTTCCCTCAAACTCTCTCCCTTTCCCCTCTACTATTTTCAGCATATTCTTTCTCTCTTTCTCTCTCTCCACCATCTTTCTCCCACTCTCTTTATCTCTCTCTCCATTTTCATTCTTCTCTCTCCTCTCTTTCCCTCTCTAACTCTCTTTAAAAATTATTAATAGTTATATATTTTAAGAATTATATTTATATATTTTAATATGAATTGGTGACGTGCACGTGTTTCTGGTGTCCTGAGATTTTACATCATTTTCTGATGATTTAGGCGAGTACATTTTCTGTGTTGCTTCATGCTTTGCTATCATCGTTTCCCACCTAGTGATTGCTATTTTAACGTTTATTTCATGAAATATTGATATGCGAATGCCTTGTTACCATCATTACATACCTAATAATTGTTATCCTGCTTTCTAATACATAATGCGTCATTATGCGAGTTGATATATGATATGCGAGTGATTTTCTAAAATTAACATGTTATATGAATACTTGTCGACCGTGTTGACACTTTAAAAAAGACAAGATTCTTACTGGCCTGAACAATGTCTAAACTTGTTGACATTTACAAAAGACAAGTGACAGACAAGCTGACGACCAATACTGTACCCATCTCCGAGGGACAAAGCAGCAACTTGGACTCTACTGATCCAGTGAAGCAGACAGTGAGCCTAGATTATCTCTGAAGAGACCAAGCAGGTCTAAGATGCTAGGTTAGCTCAACACTTAGCATCACATGAGCCCAAGGGGATAGCCTCACCTGAGAGGCTAAATTTATTCAACTTCGCCTTGAAGCTATTCAAAGCTCTATCAGTGAGTTAACTTACAGCTTCGCCTGAAGCACTCAGTTAACTCCATAGAGAGTTAGCTTCGCTCGAAGCCACACACAACCGCGCAGAAGGATGTTCGGTAGCTTCGCCACAGATGTTATCTAGCTCTGTGTTGGCCCAAAGGCCTTCCACCCTAGTTTTGATGATGATTAACTCATGTAGTTATGTGTACTAATAATCTTGTAATTTTAGTTTCAGATCATTAATCAAGATATTAGTAGGTGATTAGCTTTGACAAGATGATTTGGAAGCTTTCACATGTTGATTCAAGAGCCCGAGCGTCAAAGATCATATATAGCACTTGCTCGGTGGATCAAAGAGTTTTGGATCGAGTCGGCTTGGAGACAAGAAGACATCGGTACCATAGTTTAGTTTTGTGTTTAGATCCAAATTGTAAAGATTAGAATAGTATGATATGCTCAAGTTCACAACACACACGTTTCATGTTTTGAATATTGGTTTTCGGTTTTTCCGTTTTTGGTTTAACCGATCTTGGTTTTCATGAATAGATAGATTTTATATCAAAACAAGTTTACATGGTTTAATGTATATTAGATTTGTTCTATATACATGCATACTTCAACTACTTAGACAAACTTACTTTGATATACCTATTCATGCGTTTTAGGTTTTGTGTTTTAATAAAACTCATTTTTGGAATTATAGACAAAAACTATGATATATATGTTTCATGTATATTGGATTTCTATCCATATGCATCATGCCTAAATGTTGTTTAAATATCATGTTTTTGTATTTGGATGAGTTTTGGACAAACCGTATTTTCTATTAAAAAATTCAAGTTTTAGAAAATATAGTTTTTGGTTTTTGGGAAATATGATAAGACACAAAAACAGTTTTAATTGCTTGATATTTGAGTCAAAACTTTTATTATATGTTTATATATCAATGCAATTTGTCAAAACTATTTTGGGGATTTTTAAGTAGTTTACAAGAATTTATTGGATATTTAATCCCTTAGTTTTTCTGACCAGAACAGCCTCTGCCAGGCTAGGTCGGTCGACCCAAACGGTCGGCCGCACCAAGTAGCCGGTCGACCGTTCGGGTCGACCGACGTGCACGGATACGTGCACGCTGGCTGCCACAAGGTCCGGTCGACCGCACGGGCGACCGACTGTATGCAGGCTAGTCTCTGTTTGTTTCGGTCGACCGGGCGGTCGACCGGTAGCTGGCAACGGTCAAAATGTGACCGTTGGACGGTCGATCGGCCGGTCGACCGGAAGGTCATTTCTGGCAGTTTCTGCTGTCAACGGCTATATTTTTCTGGGGGCTATAAATACCCCATTAATAGCCTGTTTCTCCAAGATTTTTTTTGTGCGAATTTTTCCTTACTCTCTGGTGTTTTCACAGCAATCAAAAGAAGTTTTTGGATTCAAATTGAACAATCTATTTGGTGTTTTTGCTAGGGTTTGGAATATCAAAGAAAAGGATTTTTGGGAAAAAGATTTTGATTGAACTTCTATATCTTGGTTTCAGTTTTTCCCAAGAATTTTTCTTTGTGATGTTGATTTTCATTCCATTGGTTTTCTCCACACTTGAGCAACATCTACTTTCTTATTCTATAGGATCCTTGTGTGGGAGAAAGAAATTGTTTGTGGTTGTTGTTTAGACCACCAAGTTGTAAAACCCAATCTTTACTTGGCTTTGTGCCTTGGGTTGTATCCCTCAAGTTGTGAGGTGATCCTTGTGTTTGCTTTGTGCTAATCCCTCGGGTTGTGAGGTGATTGTTTTATTGGATTGGAGCTTGCCTCAAGGAGGAGGTTATGGTTGTAAAGAGAGGAGTTGGGTACTCCTTGTGAGAGTTCTTTGTGGACTAGCTAGTGGATTAGAAATCCTTCGTGTGTCGAAGGCGGGGATGTAGAGCTGAGTGCTCGAACCTCGAAACATATCTTATTGTTTGCGCTTGATCCATTGACTCTCTCTATCTCTCTATTTACTTTGTGCCTTGCAACTATTCATATTGTGCATTCATAATTGCTTGGCTTGGTTGTGTGTGCATCACTTGTTGATTGCACTTGAGTGTATTGCATTAAGTTTTTAAATTCGCATTGAGTTCATAGATTAGCTATATCACCTATTCACCCCCCTCTAGGTGATTTTTCAATTGGTATCAGAGCCTCCGCTCCTGATATTTAGGTTTAACCACCTAGGAGTGAGATCTTGGTTTGCTAATCTTCATTTGCATTGCTCATTTGCACACATATAGTTGCACTCATGGCTAGCTCTCCTATGTTTGACTTTACTAGACATGATATTTAGATAGCCAAGATGAGTAGTCATTTAAAAGGTCTAGGACATCTAGTTTACCAAGCCTCTACACTAGAATCCTTCCTAAATAGTAGCAAGCATAAAAAGGCAAATGCATTAGCCCTTAAGACACTTAGAGCATCTCTCAATGAAAATTTATTACATGTTTTTGATCACTATGACTCGGCTTTTGCAGTTTGGAGTATATTGACGTCTCCCGAGCTACCCGTGATCATCAACAAGTTGAGGAGATCTAGGAGAGACAAGTCCGACGAGCATTGCTTCATGGTCCAAGGGAAAAACTTCCTTGAGGTACAATCGGATTCTCAATTAGATGATTGCTCTAATTCCTATTGTGATGGTTGTTTAGAAGCTCAAACCTTAAATATGGAACTTGCCACAAAGCTTGAAAATTTCTTGGAAAAACACAAACTTTTGAAAGAGGATAATCTTGTTTTGAAAAATGAATTAAAGGATTTGTGTTCTAATTTTGAATTGGTTTTGCAAGAGAAGGAAGAGATTACTAGTGAACGTGACTCACTAAGATCTCAACTAGACCTTACCCTTAATGAGATTGATGTTTTAAAAAGCAAAAATGATTGTGATGATGTTGTGAAAAACAATGAGGTTTTATCTTCAAAATTGGAATTTGTTTTAAAAGATAACCTTGTTTTGAAAAATGAAATTGATTTCATTACAAAAGAATTAGATTTAGTTTTAAAGAAAAATGAATCTTTGAAAATTGATATATATTCTCATGTTTGTCATGCTAGTATAGCTTCTTGTTCTATTACTCCTATTGCATGCTCCACTTTATCTTCAAGTATTAAAAAGATATAAATGTTTTGAAGAAAAGTGTTGAATGTTTGGGCTCCACTTTGAGCCAATGTACATTGAATCATACACGCTTGGTTCGAAAGAAACAAGTTTCATCTTTACATGTACACCCATCACGGCATACACATGCTCATCACGGACACAACCATAACATGTATGCTCATGTGTACACATGTACACCTTGTGGTCGAAAAGGCCGTCTTGCTAGATTTTGCTATGATCGTTTACATAATGAAAATTTAGCATGTAATCTTGTTTGGGTTAGAAAAGAAACTAACCCCTATGGACCCAAAAGAAAATGGGTACCAAAAACCACCTCCTTGACTTTTGATATAGGTGGGAGCTCTCGCATCACGTGAGAGTATTGGTGCCTTGAGATGGATGCGTTCTAAGCTTAAAAGAGAACCATTTGGATGCTTCACTCTCAAGGGGATTTGGTAGGAGAACCACTGTGGTTTGGAGAACTAGAGATGCACCTTCATCGGTTTTGATATCATTCTCTAACTCCCATTTTTATTTGCATGCTTTTCATGTTCATCTATTCATAGCATGTCTTGTTTTATTGTTCATTATGCTTATGTCATGTCGATTAGATTAGTGTTATACATGTTTAGTTACTTGAGCACCCATGTTTTATATGAATCTATATTTAGTGTTCTCACCTTGTTTAAACTAACATGTATGCCCTAGATCTAATACACATGCATATGCATTATGACCATTTGGATGTTTATGATTGTATGATTTTTGTTTTAATAATTGATGTTTTGATAAATAACATGTGTTGTAATAGCTAAACAATGGTGATGTGTTTTATGATTTCTGTTTTTGCCACATGTTTTGATGTTTATAGACTATTATATATTTCATGATTCTAATAGCATGTGGATTTTCTTCATGATCATTTTATGATTTTCATGTTGATTCATATCCCGTTTTATGCTTCTTGATTTGAATATATGTTTAGATGTTAGTTTTTATGAAAACTAGGATTTATACTTGTACATATAGTGGGCCACAAATAAATCTTTATATATGTTTGTGCTTGGATGCTTATTTGTACCCATTAGATGTGCTAGTATAGTCTAGTTTTGATGATTCATGCATTTTAAAATTGTATTCCTATTTTTGGATTTGTTTTATGTGTATGAGTTTTTCATTTCATGTATATGTTTATTTTGCCAAACTTTAAGATATACATGTATACCCTTTGAGTCATTTGCTTTTCATGCAAATCTATATATATAGACTCAATTGTGTTTAGGGATATGGATGTATACTTCTTGAGTTGACAAATCATACATATACCTTGAAATGAAATTTGTTTTAATGAAAATTTAGTTTTTCATGTTTCCATGTGTTTATGTTTAACTTCATGTATATGTCTATCTTGTCCAAACTATTGATTATACATGTACATCCTTGAGCCACGTGCCTTCATGCATATACTTTTGTGGACTCATTATGTTTAGAATATGTATGTATACTTTAGTTTTTACATGACATACATATGCCTTGAAGTTTAAATCGTTTTGATGATTTTCATGTTTTTAGGTAATTTCTATTGGTAATGAAAATCTAGTTTTTCATGTTTTCATGTTTTTCAAGGAATTTCATATGAGCTTAATTGAATATTTTCATGTTGATATGTGTCACATTTTACTTGTACACTCACTTTATTAGTTTACTCATGATTTATTTTCATGAGACTATGATATGGGCTTTATGGACTTTGAGTGTTTAGTGATCATGTGATTTACATGTGTTTCATGAAAAATAATTTTGTTTTATTCCTTACTTGAAGGATTTCGTATTTGTTTTTTAAAAAGTTTTTCCTATAACTTGTTCGTATTCTTCACTATGGTAGAGATTTTCAAACATACTACATTTTCAAATCTATTTTTGGAAAACCCTACCTTTAATGAGAGGATGGATGGGAGATCATGTTCATGAATGCTTTATAATGAAAATCATTTAAAACTTGAACCATGATTGGGAGGTATAGTTATATGAGTTATACTTTGATATTATTGTTATTTCAATTGGTATCATTGAATTCTTTCAATTGGTATCAATTTTGACCATTTCTTGTATACTCATATATTTTGTATATGCTTTCAATTCCAAGAATATCAATTCCTATTGGTATCTATCTTTCATACATATATATGTTTTATTTGTGCTTATTATATCCCTATATTTTTAAGCACAAAATCTTGTTTATGCTAGTGCTTGAGCTTCAATTTTGTTTCAATTGATTACTTTTAAATTGGTATCAAGCCTACGCATTATTTTAGTTTGTATTTCATAAAGGGGGAGAAAATTTGTATTTCATCTTTCAATTGGTATTTGTTTTCCACTCCCATACTTTATGATTGAAAATTTAAATTTGGTATCATATGTTCAAAATGAAAAATATTTACAATTGGTATCAAAATTTTTGTTTAGACAATCAAAATTTATTATGTTTAATTTCAATTGGTATCAAGATTTTCATGTGTTTTGCTTAAAATTGGTATCAATATTTTTTTCTGTTTGTTTCCTTTCAATTGGTATCAAGATGCTATTCTTTGACATATTTTCAATTGGTACCGTAATTGATTGTCACCCCTATTTGGTTTTGTTTTTGTTTTAGACAAAAAGGGGGAAAATATTATTTTTATTGATTCGTTGTTTCGAACAAAAAGGGGGAGAAAAATTTATTGATTTGGTTTTGCTTTTACCCCTTATTGAAGATTGATTCTTTGTATTAAAAAGAGAAAAGATTTTGTTTTGTTGTGGTTTTTACCCCTTTGTTGATGATTGACAAAAAGGGGGAGAATTATTTGAGAAAGATTTTGAGTTTATATATGCATGTTTATGTTTTGCATATATTAAGTTTAATTTAGTTTAATTTTAATTGATATCTAGAGCATGTTTTGTAATTGGTATCTAGAGCATGTTTGTTTTTAAACATTTCATTGGTATCTAGAACCTTTTATTGTTTATGCATTTCTATGCATTCATGTTTAAGAGCCTTCATTGCATATTCATTATGTTTATTTGGTTATGCATGAGTTAAGGGGGAGCTTCTTTGAAGCTTGACTTTAATCCATGCATATATAACTCCATGAGTTTTGTCATCATCAAAAAGGGGGAGATTGTTGGCCCAAAGGCCTTCCACCCTAGTTTGATGATGATTAACTCATGTAGTTATGTGTACTAATAACCTTGTAATTTTAGTTTCAGATCATTAATTAAGATATTAGTAGGTGATTAGCTTTGACAAGATGATTTGGAAGCTTTCACATGTTGATTCAAGAGCCGAGCGTCAAAGATCATATATAGTACTTGCTCGGTGGATCAAAGAGTTTTGGATCGAGTCGGCTTGGAGACAAGAAGACATCGGTATCATAGTTTAGTTTTGTGTTTAGATCTAAATTGTAAAGATTAGAATAGTATGATATGTTCAAGTTCACAACACACACGTTTCATGTTTTGAATATTGGTTTTCAGTTTTTCCGTTTTTGGTTTAATCGATCTTGGTTTTTATGAATAGATAGATTTTATATCAAAACAAGTTTACATGGTTTAATGTATATTAGATTTGTTCTATATATATGCATGCTTCAACTACTTAGACAAACTTACTTTGATATATCTATTCATGTGTTTTAGGTTTTGTGTTTTAACAAAACTCATTTTTGGAATTATAGACAAAAACTATGATATATATGTTTCATGTATATTGGATTTCTATCCATATGCATCATGCCTAAATGTTGTTTAAATATCATGTTTTTGTATTTGGATGAGTTTTAGACAAACCGTATTTTCTATTCAAAAATTCAAGTTTTAGAAAATACAGTTTTTGGTTTTTGAAAAATATGATAAGACACAAAAACAGTTTTAATTGCTTGATATTTGAGTCAAAACTTTTATCATATGTTTATATATCAATGCAATTTGTCAAAACTATTTTGGGGATTTTTAAGTAGTTTACAAGAATTTATTGGATATTTAATCCCTTAGTTTTTCTGACCAGAACAGCCTCTGTCAGGCTAGGTCGGTCGACCCAAACGGTCGGCCGCACCAAGTAGCCGGTCGACCGTTCGGGTCGACCGACGTGCACGGATACGTGCACGCTGGCTGCCACATGGTCCGGTCGACCGCACGGGTGACCGACTGTATGCAGGCTAGTCTCTGTTTGTTTCGGTCGACCGGGCGGTCGACCGGTAGCTGGCAACGGTCAAAATGTGACCGTTGGACGGTCGACCGGCCGGTCGACCGGAAGGTCATTTCTGGCAGTTTCTGCTGCCAACGGCTATATTTTTCTGGGGGCTATAAATACCCCATTAATGGCCTGTTTTCTCCAAGATTTTTTTTTGTGCGAATTTTTCCTTACTCTCTGGTGTTTTCACAGCAATCAAAAGAAGTTTTTGGATTCAAATTGAACAATCTATTTGGTATTTTTTCTAGGGTTTGGAATATCAAAGAAAAGGGTTTTTGGGAAAAAGATTTTGATTGAACTTCTATATCTTGGTTTCAGTTTTTTCCAAGGATTTTTCTTTGTGATTTTGATTTCCATTCCATTGGTTTTCTCCACACTTGAGCAACATCTACTTTCTTATTCTATAGGATCCTTGTGTGGGAGAAAGAAATTGTTTGTGGTTGTTGTTTAGACCACCAAGTTGTAAAACCCAATCTTTGCTTGGCTTTGTGCCTTGGGTTGTATCCCTCAAGTTGTGAGGTGATCCTTGTGTTTGCTTTGTGCTAATCCCTCGGGTTGTGAGGTGATTGTTTTGTTGGATTGGAGCTTGCCTCAAGGAGGAGGTTGTGGTTGTAAAGAGAGGAGTTGGGTACTCCTTGTGAGAGTTCTTTGTGGACTAGCTAGTGGATTAGAAATCCTTCGTGTGTCGAAGGCGGGGATGTAGAGCTTGGTGCTCGAACCTCGAAACATATCTTATTGTTTGCGCTTGATCAATTGACTCTCTCTCTATCTCTCTCTTTACTTTGTGCCTTGCAACGATTCATATTGTGCATTCATAATTGCTTGGCTTGGTTGTGTGTGCATCACTTGTTGATTGCACTTGAGTGTATTGCATTAAGTTTTTAAATTCCGCATTGAGTTCATAGATTAGCTATATCACCTATTCACCCCCCCTCTAGGTGATTTTTCAATTGGTATCAGAGCCTCCGCTCCTGATATTTAGGTTTAACCACCTAGGAGTGAAATCTTGGTTTGCTAATCTTCATTTGCATTGCTCATTTGCACATATATAGTTGCACTCATGGCTAGCCCTCCTATGTTTGACTTTACTAGACATGATATTTGGATAGCCAAGATGAGTAGTCATTTAAAAGGTCTAGGACATCTAGTTTACCAAGCCTCTACACTAGAATCCTTCCCAAATAGTAGCAAGCATAAAAAGGCAAATGCATTAGCCCTTAAGACACTTAGAGCATTTCTCAATGAAAATTTATTACATGTTTTTGATCACTATGACTCGGCTTTTGCAGTTTGAAGTATATTGACGTCTCCCGAGCTACCCGTGATCATCAACAAGTTGAGGAGATCTAGGAGAGACAAGTCCGACGAGCATTGCCTCATGGTCCAAGGGAAAAACTCCCTTGAGGTACAATCGGATTCTCAACTAGATGATTGCTCTAGTTCCTATTGTGATGATTGTTTAGAAGCTCAAACCTTAAATATGGAACTTGCCACAAAGTTTGAAAATTTCTTGGAAAAACACAAACTTTTGAAAGAGGATAATCTTGTTTTGAAAAATGAATTAAAGGATTTGTGTTCTAATTTTGAATTGGTTTTGCAAGAGAAGGAAGAGATTACTAGTGAACGTGACTCACTAAGATCTCAACTAGACCTTGCCCTTAATGAGATTGATGTTTTAAAAAGCAAAAATGATTGTGATGATGTTGTGAAAAACAATGAGGTTTTATCTTCAAAATTGGAATTTATTTTAAAAGATAACCTTGTTTTGAAAAATGAAATTGATTTCATTACAAAAGAATTAGATTTAGTTTTAAAGAAAAATGAATCTTTGAAAATTGATATAGATTCTCATGTTTGTCATGCTAGTATAGCTTCTTGTTCTAGCACTCCTATTGCATGCTCCACTTTATCTTCAAGTATTGAAAAAGATATAAATGTTTTGAAGAAAAGTGTTGAATGTTTGGGCTTCACTTTGAGCCAATGTACATTGAATCATACACGCTTGGAAACCTTGGTTTGAAAGAAACAAGTTTCATCTTTACATGTACACCCATCACGGCATACACATGCTTATCACGGACACAACCATAACATGTATGCTCATGTGTACACATGTACACCTTGTAGTCGAAAAGGCCATCTTGCTAGATTTTTGCTATGATCGTTTACATAATGAAAATTTAGCATGTAATCTTGTTTGGGTTAGAAAAGAAACTAACCTCTATGGACCCAAAAGAAAATGGGTACCAAAAACCACCTCCTTGACTTTTGATATAGGTGGGAGCTCCGCATCACGTGAGAGTATTGATGCCTTGAGGTGTATGCGTTCTAAGCTTAAAAGAGAACCATTTGGATGCTTCACTCTCAGGGGATTTGGTGGGAGAACCACCGTGGTTTGGAGAACTAGAGATGCACCTTCATCGGTTTTGGTATCATTCTCTAACTCCCATTTTTATTTGCATGCTTTTCATGTTCATCTATTCATAGCATGTCTTGTTTTATTGTTCATTATGCTTATGTCATGTCGATTAGATTAGTGTTATACATGTTTAGTTACTTGAGCACCCGCGGTGCTTATGCAGCTTAAACGCCCAAGGATATTCCCAAGGTTCTTAGCCGCGAAGGTAGAGCTGAAGCACTATTTAGTGTTAATCCCCTCTGTAGTGATAAAAGGAGCAGGACATCGTCCTATGCGCAATCCAACAGAGCCTCTGCGCTGGTTCGTTTAGGCCTAACTAAGTCAGACTTGCGGGAATTTTTGACAAACAAATGGAAGTCAGAATCTTTTCAAACTTCTGCCTCCTATTGCCAACAAGTGGGATGTCAGCTGGTGACGGTCCACTCAGTCCATTGCCGGCTAGGACCAATTCTCGCCACTCTCCCAGGCCGACGATCAATTTTTGATCGACTGTCGGTGCAGGCCCCGATGAAACATCACAAAAGGAGCGTAGCGCGAAATCTACCTCTGCATCCATTAACATGATCGGAAGAGGACGAGAGAGGCGTAGGGGCAGACAAGCGTCCCACGACACTCCCTACAGTTCCCCAGATCCGGATTATAACCCAGGCTTGGGCGAAGTCTTGGTACATGAAGAAGGTGTCTTCCGAAACACCAGATCTAGGGTTGCAATACCCTATAGTTATGAACAACCATCTTCCTCAACTGCAGTAATCTCACCAGAACCAATGAAAGGGTTAGACCAATGGTCTGATGAAGAAGACAAAGACAGTGAGTATGCCTCTTCGACGACAGTCACTAAGTGCGAAAAGATAGAATATCAGTGAATATGGCTGATAACGGTAATGATGACCTTTGTCGACGCTTGGAAGCTCAGGAGAAAACTTCCAAGACCCAGTAAGAAGCTTTGGACAATATTCAACAGATGCTCGTTCAATTCCTCAATAACCAGAATAATAATGATACCAGGAGTAACCATAATGAGGAAGAACATCTGAGCAATGAACAACCAAGGATGGAGAAGTCGAAGGAGGATTCTTCTTTGGACGCTGAAGTCCTTAAAGTCATCCAAGCTCAAATCGCATCCCTAGCTCAGAGGGATAAATTAAAGAAAGTAGGGGCAGTCCGTCCTTACCCCCTGGAGTGGGATTCCCGTACTATCCAAAGTTCAAACCACCAACGTTACATACGTACGATGGTAAAAGCTCGCCAAACCAACACATCTACTATTTCCGGTCTCAGACCGGTAATGTTTTTGACAATGATGCTATCATGCCTAGGCTGTTCATTGGCACCTTAAAGGGGGTAGCATTTGACTGGTTCCGAAGTCTCCCTCCGGGCTCCGTCAATTCCTGAATCGACCTGGAAACCCGATTCCTTTCTCGTTTCTATGAGGACGATACCGAGGTAACTATGGACAAACTCCTCTCTACCGTACAAAAGAAGGGAGAATCTGTCCGTGACTACATTGAGCTGTTCAAAAACTTGTCTTTGATATACCCAGAAATGCCATTACCCATGCTCTTACAGACGTGCAGGCATAACTTCTTAGACCAAGTAGAGGTTCGCATGAGGCTGTCAAAGCTCATATCTGGAAAGAACTGGTCGAACAAGCTGATATAGCCGAAAAGTCGGCTAAAAAGTTCGAACCATCTACCCCTAAAGGTAAATAGGATATGAATAATAAAGGACGTGGCGACATGACATAGTCTTCTCAAGCCAAAGGAAAAGAGACTATATCAGTAGAATTGTCAGGGGATGTTCAGTCGAAGGCCAAGAAGAGCAGCTTTAATAATCAGGAGTCTAAGTTCCCTTTGAAACAATACTCCTTTAAAGACGATCAGGTGGTCACAATATTTCATTTACTCTACAAAGGGAATAAATTGAAGCTGCCGGATGCTCGACGTCCTAATGAAATAGGACGCACGAACGATCCCAAATACTGTCTCTTCCACAGGATGATTCACCATCCTACTGACAAGTGCTTTGTCCTCAAGGACAGAATTCAAGCTTTGATCGACGCCGGAGTCCTGACACTGAAGTCAGAGTAAAAGAAAGTCACTGCAAATATGGTGACCCTCTAGTTTGGCAAAACCCAAAGGTCACAGTTCCTGACGGGACTTATCTAATCCCTGCACCACGGCTGGAAGTCAAACATCCTGCAGTTAAAACTCAAGATAATAGGGGTCTTGTTCCCTTGACACTGGAGACAGGGAAAATTATGTGGATACACCCAGACCTTGTCCAAGACAAACAATGGGATTCAAAGAAACCCAAATCGAAAGGCAAGTCTTGCAATGTCATCTCCATCCTGCTAGACGATGACAATCTTAGATCAGCTTCTCTCAGCGATTCTGAAGGGGAAAAGCAAACTTGCACGACGCAGGCTAATTTACCTCAGCCTACAGGTACTCGATCTGGAAAATCATACTTAAAACAGTATGAGAAAGCTACTGATGAGACACAACAGCAAACGACGTCAGTAAAGTATCAACACCCGCTTCAATTCCAACCAAGGGAAAGGAGAAGCCAAGGGAAGTCCGGTTCGACCATGTCCTGAAGAAGCCTTCAGGCCCAGGGCTAAACACGCCCTTTCGTTTCAACATATTGGCCCAACTGGCTAATATCCCCACTCGTATTACTATACACGAGCTCCTTCGTCTCTCAAAAGAGATAAGAGAAGCACTCAGAGATGCGTTGGCTGATTCAGAATCATTCTTGATGTGTATGCCAGAAATTCCTAAAGATGACGCTCAATCTTGTTGCCCTGAATGCCATCATGTACAATCAAAAGTACCTGCTATTACCTTCACAGCGAAAGATATGCTTCTCAAGGATAACAAGCACGATCGACCTCTGTATTATACCGGATATATCGGTTCAACATGCATTGAAAGCGTACAGGTTGATCCGGAGTCTGCACTAGCATTATCCCCAAAAGGCTCCTCTACTTTCTCGGTATACCACTATATAGGTTGTCCGCAACCACTATTATAATATACGGTTTTAATGCCGAGAGTAGTCATCCACTCGGGAAAATTCGACTCCGTTGCCGAATCAGGAGCCTGAAGTCAGAAGTGACGTGTTATGTCATTGACGCTGACACATCATACAACTTGCTATTAGGACGACCGTAGATTCACGCCAACTGGGTCGTTCCCTCCAGTCTGCACCAATGCTTCAAATATATTGAAGATGATGCAACAGTACGAACTGTCTTCGCTGAGAAGCAACCATTCAAAGGGGTGAAAAATTACTTTACTGATGCTCTCCCTATCAAGAGACCAGTGAAACATCAAAAGAATCATTGCGGACGATGATGATAGTGGCAATGAGGCGGATTCAGAATCTGAAGCAGACATCCCAGCCATTTTAATTGGTGAACTAATTATAGCATGTCTTAATAATCCCCAATGTAACGCTCCTTCTGAAGATGAGGGCGAATGGGTAATTAATGATAATATTTCCTTTGATTATCTTGTGAGTATTGGGTTGTTTGAATCCATTACGGATACCTCTCTGCACATGCCTTTACACAGACCAAGTGCATCCGGCACACCCATGGAATCCATAGAAGGGGCCGTTTTAGTGATCCCTCCATCCAAAGGAGGTCAGTTACTAATAATATTCTGTAAAGCCCAACCACGAGGGTCCACAGCCACAGATTCAAATTCAGACTCAGACACCCCATATTTTTTCATTATGCGCAACCAGCGCGTCATATGATGAAGAAAATGGGGTACAACGTAAAAATGGAGAGGGCCTGAATTTCAAAAAAGGAAGGCGTAGTTTGCTGCGTAACTTTATGCCAAAAGGGAAACCTGCAAATTACTATGATAACACACGCAGGAGGTTGGGACACGTTACACCCACACCACCAGCAATGGTTCAATTCAGGGATGGCGAATCGATTCCATCACATCCTGCCTCTTCCTCTGAGTGGGACTCAGATGTCAGTGTGGGAATGATGTTTGAGAATCTCACTGTTAATATGACTTTAAGCAGTCAATTGGAGCCAGCGGAAGCTACTGATGAGGAACCATGGGTTCAACAATTGGATCTTCAATACGAAAAGCGATTCGAACTGCGCGAACCACCTACTGAAGACAAGGTGATGCAGGTCAACTTGGGTAGTCAAGATCACCCTAAACCCATCTTTATAAGTGAGAGCTTATCACTTATGGAAAAAGAAGAATTAATAATACTCGTAAAGGAGTATATAGACGTCTTCGCATGGAACTACGAGGACATGCCTAGACTTGATCCACAAGTAGCCATGCATCGTCTAAATATCAAACCTGACGCCAAGCCAGTCAAGCAGCAACAACGTCGGTTTCGCCCGAACATTATGGAGGCTATTGAAGCCGAAGTTCATAAGCTCATTGCATGTGGCTTCATATGGGAGAAACAACATCCATATTGGGTTGCTAATATCGTTCCCGTCCTCAAGAAAAATGGAAAAATATGGATCTGCATCGACTACCGTGATCTCAATACGGCTTGTCCTAAAGATGAATTCCCATTACCCATCACCGATGTCATGATTGACAACACCTGTGGATTTGAAAGAATGTCTTTTATGGACGGCTTTTCAGGGTACAATCAGATTAAGATGTATCCCGATGACGAGAAGTATATTTCGTTCCGAACACCATTGGGGGTATACTACTACACTGTGATGCCCTTCGGACTGAAGAACGCCGGAGCAACCTATCAGCGGGCAATGAACACAACTTTTCGCGATCATCTTCAAAAAATGATAGAATGCTATGTCGACGATATTGATGTAAAAAGCCTAATAAGAATGACCATCTTCGTGACTTGAGAACCATATTCGACATAATGCGGGCTCATCAGCTGAAGATGAATCCGACAAAATTCTTCTTGGGAGTTTCGAGTGGCAAGTTCCTTGGGTTTATTGTTACATCAAAAGGAATTCATCTTGACCCGGATAAAGTCAAAGCCATTCAGGATATGCATCCACCGAGGAATCTCAAAGAGCTTAGAAGCTTGCAAGGTAGACTGGCTTATATTAGAAGATGTTGGCCCAAGGTTACAATCACCCGTTTTAGTGTGTTTTGATGATCACAAAACATATATAGTTATTTGTACTAATCATGTTTGTGGTTTTAGTGTGTTTCAGGGTTCTAATGATTCTAGGAGCATTCTTCCCTAAAGGAAGGTGTTTTTGACTCAAGTCACCTAATTTCGGGCTCAAGTATCAAGCTTTGCAAGATCACATATGGAGAAGCCCCTTGAAGACCTTATAGTCAATTAGAACCAATGTAAGAAATAGTTTGTTAAAGTTTGAGGTTGTAGAATGTTGGCTCTAGGACGCACACACACATTTTTCCAAAACTATAGTTTTTAGTTTTGTTTAAAGTTCATGCCTTGGTCTCTATACATGATTCAATGTTTACAAATTTTATATCTTATTTATATCATGTATTTCTATCTTTCCAGCATGATACTTAGTAAAATTTTCCTACAAAAATTATTCTGAAAATTTTCAAAGTCCAAAAATGCCTCTCTATTTTCTGTTTCAGGCTGGACCGGCCGACCGCACCGGTCGACCGGATCCTGTGTCAGGACGTGCACGATTGTGCACGTCCGACGGCCGACCGACGGGCGACCGACAGAAAACAGATTGCTCACTGTTTTTTGTCGGGCGGCTGACCGGTCGACCGAGCCCCTTCGGCTATATGCCAACGGCTCTTTCGGTCGACCGGCCGGTTGACCGATAGACTGTCAGGAGCCCCAACAGCTCTTTCCTCTTTGGTGATTTTCTAAAAAACTGTTTTTGTTACTTTTTGTTTGGCAGAATTTTCTGATCTTTTGGGGACTAATTTTGGACCATATAAACTTAATTAAATCTTGTTTTAATCCCCTCCTCTCCTATAAATAGAGAGGGTTGGTCTCTTGCTAAAACACCAAGAAAAATCCCTAGTTTATAAGTTTTCAAAAGAAAGAAAAAGTTTCAAAGCTCTCAAAATTCTCTCTTGCATTCTTGGCTTTTGTTTTCAGTTGTGTTCTCAAGCAAGTTTCATTTACAACTGAGTTGTTTTTCTCACTACACTTCTAGAGCCAAAATTCCCATCCTCATTCTATAAGGAAGTTGTAAAGAGAAAGTTTGTAAGAAGTTTGTGATCCTTTTGGTGATCACTTGGCTACTTGTTCCTTCTTCTTGTTCTTGTTGAGATACCTCTTCGGTAGAGGTTTGTAAGTGGTGGAGTTCGGTACTCCCGTCTTCGGTAGACCTTGTTAAGTCCTCGGTGGATAGTGGAAACCCTTCACGGCGGTGAAGGCGGGGAGTAGAGCGGTGGCTCGAACCTCGAAACAAATACTTTGTGTTTGCGATTGATTTTCTCTTTGCTCTCTATTGCTCTTACTTTCTTGCTTGTGTTATTGCTATTCTTTCATACCTTGTGATATATCTTGTGTGCATTTCATAATTGCTTCAAATTCATTTCTTGTTACATTGTCGATCATTACTCATACAACAAGATTGCAATACGCACCTCAAACTCATATCTAGAGGAATCACGAGGAAGGAGTTCAGAGCCCTTCACCGGGTATTCGGCTTTTAGTCTTGTTTTGGAAGATCGTTGCATCATTCATTCATACTTGTTTTAAAAAGATTGTTAGATTAGCATTTACACCTATTCACCCCCCTCTAGGTGTTTTCAGAAGATTCATCGCAAATCTCTCAGGCCGCTATCAACCGTTCACCCGACTCATGAAAAAGGGTGCTTCCTTCGTATGGGATCAAGCTTGTCAGGAAGCTTACGAGGATATCAAGAGATATCTCACAAAACCTCCAGTCTTAGTTGCTCCCATATCAGGGAAACCATTCTTACTTTATGTGAAGGCTATGGACCATTCTCTTGGTGCCCTGCTTGCTTAGAAAGACGGCAATGGTCATGAACAGGCTATTTATTATCTAAGCAGGACTTTGATAGGAGCAGAATCTCGCTATAATCCTATTGAGAAGGAATGCTTAGCTCTTATCTTTGCCGTTCAAAAGATACGACATTATTTGGTTGGCCAAACTATACATGTCATGTTCAGAGTGAATCCTTTGCGTCTTCTCATGACGAAGCTAGGATCATTGAATTCAAGATTAGCTAAATGGGTGCTTCTTTTGTCTCAATTTCGACATTATCTTTATCCCTAAAAAGGCGGTTAAAGGCCAGGCCCTCGCAGAGTTCTTGGCTGCTCATCCAGTTTCGGAATACTCAAAACTTCATGAAGACATCCCAAATGAAGTCTTTGAATCTAATATAACTTTAGAAGACGAAGAATGGCAGATGTTCTTCGATGGAGCATCATGAATAGCTCTTAGAGGCAGGATCATTGCCGGCGTAGGGGTTGTGTTTATCTCTCCACAAAATCACGTCCTTCCTAGAGCATTTTCTCTGACGGAATCATGCTCCAACAATGTAGCGGAATATAATGCTCTACTTATTGGTCTTCAGCTCGCCCATAGAATGGGGGCACGCTACCTTGAAGCTTACGGCGATTCAAAACTGATTATCAATCAGGTTAAAGGCGAATATGAGGTCCGTTACGAGGATTTGGTGACTTATTATCATACAGTCATCGAATTGGCTAATCTGTTTGATAGTTTTTACATCGGGCACATATCTAGATCTCAGAATACTAAGGCATTTGCTCTTGCTGCATTAGCAACAATACTAGCCCTGCCAGTCGACACAGAGTATCACCTTACAGTGGCGACTCGACACCTTATCTGCTTTAAACATATGTTAAGAACCAGAGAGGTTATAATATCTCGACGGATCTTGAGCCAAGAGATTGGCGATTTTCTTTCATTACTATGCTCTACATGGTCTGCTGCCAGACAATCCTAAAGAAATGGCATTTATCAGATGAAGGTCTCTCCGTTTTTACTATGATCCAACTCTGAAGATACTTTACCATCGTTCATATGACAGTATCCTTTTCCGTTGCCTTTCTAATTCAAAGGCACAGAAAGTGCTTAAAGAAGCACACGATGGCATATGCGGAGCTCATCAGCCAGGTCTAAAACTTAAAAACAGATTGCATAGGCTTGGATATTATTGGCCAACCATGATAGTCGATGCCATCCAATATGCACGAAGGTGTAAAGCATGCCAAATTCATGCGGACTTCATACACCAGCCTCTGGAGTTGATCCACCAAACTATTGGTTCATGGCCATTTGAAGCATGAGGAATCGATATTGTAGGGCCAGTCAGCCCTTCTTCGATAAAAGGACACCGGTTTATCCTGATAATAACCGATTACTTTTCAAAGTGGGCAGAAGCCATACCACTGGTTGAAGTAAAAACTTCCACCGTGGTTAATTTCATCAAACACCACGTCATTCATCGGTTTGGTGTCCCTAGGCGGATCATCCATGATAACGGTCCCCAATTCATAAGCCAGGTATTCTATCGATTCTGCGATAAATACCGAATTCAGAATGTGGCTTCAACTGCCTATAATCCTACCGCTAATGGTTTGGCGGAAGCATTCAACAAGACAATCATTAAGTTACTTAAAAAGCTCGTCTCCTCGAATAAGCGAGATTGGGACGAAAAGCTTGGTGAATGTCTTTGGGCCTACCGAACCACGGTTCGGACCCCGACAGGCAATACGCCATTTTCCCTGATATACGGGTGTGAAGCAGTCATACCGTTAGAAATTCAGATGCCGTCATTGCGAGTCGCTTTAATGACTAAGATTACATCAGAAGACAATGATCGGTTGCGTCTTCAAGAGCTCGAAGCCTTAGATGAGAAGCGGTTACAAGCTCAGTAGCACATCAAGTTGTATCAAGCTCAAATCTTAAAAGCCTTCAACAAGAAGGTCAAACAAAGAGTCTTCCGGAAAGGAGATTTGGTTTTAGCCGTCAGACGACCAATGATCATGACTCACAAAACTAAAGGCAAATTTCAGCCTAAATGGGAGGGACCGTTTGTAATAGAAACAGTCTATTCAAACGGAACATATCACCTTATGACTTCAGATGGTGATTTACTCATGATGCCGATCAATGGCAAGTTCTTAAAGAAGTATTATCCTTGATTAAGGATCCTTCTCATGATCAAGTTAATATTACACCTCTGATCAAGACCTTCAAGTCCAAGGTACACACAAGGAGTGCCCCTCTCTTCCTCCAAACAAGGTCATACAACCATAAACCAGTAGGAAGCTGATCATACACTAGTTGTCTCAAAGAAGAATCAAGGTTACACATGCATTAACCAAATGATCCAACACCTTTAACGGTTAAGGATTGAGGAAAATGTTGGCCTTTAAACCCAACATAAGTTCTCGACAACTCATCATGCTGAGGGGAAGAGCATGACTAGCCCGACTCAAACGGTAGTTGGTAAAGGCATATCAAACCCGTTGACAGCTGAGGATTTGCTAAAAATCCTAAGGGACCTGTTCCCATTTGATTACCTTTCCAAAATCATTTACTAAGTCTCATCCATAGAATGGTAAGACCACATATAAAGATCTTTTCATCCATTTTACTGTTAAGTTAACATTAAACCTATGGCAGTGATCTCCTCGTTTTTCTCAATAAGAACGAGACCCTTTTCATGCTATGTTTAACATTAACAGTACACCTCCGGCATCCATTTCGCTGTTAAGTTAACATTAAACCTATGACAGTGATCTCCTCTTTTTCCCAGTAAGAATGAGACCTTTTCATGCTATATTTAACACTACACCTCTGGCATCCATTTCGCTGTTAAGTTAACATTAAACCTATGATAGTAATCTCCTCGCTTTTCGCAACGAAAACGAGACCTTTTCATGCTATGTTTAACAGTATATCTCTGGCATCCATTTCACTGTTAAGTTAACATTAAGCCTATGACAGTGATCTCCTCGTTTTTCCCAGTGAGAACGAGACCTTTTCATACTATGTTTAACACTACACCTCTGGCATCCATTTCACTGTTAAGTTAACATTAAACCTATGACAGTGATCTCCTCGTTTTTCCTAGTGAGAACGAGACCTTTTCATGCTATGTTTAACACTACACTTCTGGCATCCATTTCGCTGTTAAGTTAACATTAAACCTATGGCAGTGATCTCCTCGTTTTTCTCAATAAGAACGAGACCCTTTTCATACTATGTTTAACACTACACCTCTGGCATCCATTTCGCTATTAAGTTAACATTAAATCTATGATAGTGACCTCCTCATTTTTCTCCAACAAATTGCTTTCCGAATTCCTACGAAGTTCTTTTGTCACGTTAACATTACACCTCTGACATATGATCTTCTATGGAATTCATTTCCTAGCCCCCCAGCAAGTTTCTGAGTCCCACTCAGTCTTTGGTGGACTTTTCGGGTTGTCACGTTAACAATATACCTCTGACAATTCCTTCCAAATCCCATCCCAATTTTGAGCTTGGTGGCTTCTTAATCGGTTACGTCATTGCGACCTCTGAACTGGCAGATAGTTAAGTCTCATTTTTCAGTCCGACAAGGACTATTTCTTTGTCATCATACGACAAAATTTTGAGCTTGGTGGCTTCTCAATTGTTACATCATTGCGACCTCTGAACCGGCAGATAGCCAAGTCTCATTTTTCAGTCCGACAAGGACTATTTCTTTGTCATCATATGATAATTTTGAGCTTGGTGGCTTCTCAATCGGTTACGTCATTGACCTCTGAACCGGCAGATAGCAAAGTCTCATTTTTTAGTACGACAAGGATTATTTCTTTGTCATCATACGACAAAATTTTGGGCTTGGTGGCTTCTCAATCAGTTACGTCATTGCGACCTCTGAACCGGCAGATAGCCAAGTCTCATCTTTCAGTCCGGCAAGGACTATTTCTTTGTCATCATATGACAATTTTGAGTTTGATGGTTTCTCAATCTGTTACGTCATTCGACCTCTGAACCGGCAGATGGTCAGGTCTCATCTTTTTAGTCCAGTAAGGACTATTTTCTCAAAGGGTTGCGATACAACTTGAAAGCGAGAATTCAAAAATAAAACAAGTTGGAAATGCAACAAGGGTCAAAATAAAATCACTTTTTTATTGATTCCAAAAGAGGGATACATGAACACACATATTAACAAGCTATGACGGTGCTTCATAGGACTTAATCCGTTCTTCAAGAGTGGCCAACCTAGTCTTCCTCTCTTCAGCAGCCCTGATAAGTGCCTGCGACCTCAACTCGGCCTCATTAAAGCTCGCCGTCTAGCCAAGCAAGCTTCAATTTCAACCAAGATTGCCCTCTGTGCTAGCTCCTGCCGCAAGACTTCATCATTCTGGGCATTAAGCTGCTCAAGCTGGGCAGTCTCTTCAAGACGCACTGGTTCAGCCTTGGACAAAAGAAGATTAGCCTTCCTGATCATTTTCTTGGCCTTTTCAATTTTATCCTCAGCATTAAGAGGAGCACTGCTAGAAGCGTCTATGACATCCCTGAGCTCTACTTTCCTTGTCTCTATGGATTTCAATTCAGAAGAAATTGCCTTAGCAGCTTTTTGAGCGGCGAGATGAGCTTCATGCATCTGAGCAATAAGATGCACAAGCTGCTCGTTAACTGAAGACTCCAGATCTGAATGGCTAAGACGACGCCATTCATCCACATCCCTCTCAAGTCTGTCTATCAGAAGCTCCAATGCGGCGGCCTGATCATCACCTCCAAAGTCCCGGATACTGTCAATACTTCGGGAGAAGACCACCTTTAAAGCAGAGAACGAGATAGTCGTGCCCTTCAAGACCAAAACAATAGATCGCTTCAAGCTCTTATAAAAGCTGTCGATTAACTCAGTCACGAATTCGTTCTCGGCCTCAATTACTCCCGGCAAACGACCAGCCCCTGAAGACAGAGTTTCCACTGGCTTCACTGGTGTAACTATGGAGGAAATAATAGAAGCACTGGCTGCAGCAACATGAGGGTCGTCAGTGATCTCGGAGGAGTCCTCATTGAAACCGGTACACTAGCCACAACCGAGGTAAGACTAGTGACTATTTCTAGGAGAGCTGGCTCAACCACCAATGTTGGAGAAGTAGGACTGGTAATCACCTTCAGCTCCGCGCCTGACAAGATAGGCGGCACTGGCGAAACCAATGGCATCTCACTCACCGATATAGTTGAAAGTGAGGTTAGTTCCATGATTACCGTCCCCTCAATTTCAGTTCCTCTGGCTGGTTCAGGCTGATAAGAGGGGAGGTCATGATACAAAGCATCCAACTCAGCAGCATCCGTCGCGGTCGAAGTGCTTACTTCACCCCTGGTCCCTCAGGAAGATTAGTTAGCTCTCTCGAAGTCGATGCATCCAAAGACGGAACACCTACAACAAGACTTTATTTAGGCAAGGCATAATAAATAGAAGGAGTCAAAAGGTCAAAACAGTACTAAAAGATAATGTCGTCTCAATCGTCTTGACGGCTGCATCAGTCCCTGCAGGCTCTATTGGAAAATCTTTGGCAGAATCAACATGAATGGTCAGCTCACCTTTACTGGCCGAACCCTCCGTGGTCCACCCAAAAGAGCTAGAAGCTACGTGACTTCCTTTTGAAGTCTCAACGCCCGAAGGACCTACATCAGCCACATCATCTCTAGACTCTTCCAAGACGGCAAAATAACCAGTCTCATCACCTTCCCTATAAGTGAACAGGGGATCATAGTGCTCCCCCTGTTCTCCGGTAGCCTCAGCTCTCGGGCTTCTCACTGCCTCAGTTCCTAAAGTATAAAGTAAACAATGAGCTATCTGGAACACATAAGAAGTATATTATAAGAACAGAGCTGATCATACTCGGGTCTGGAGCAGCTTTACCAGTAGTCGGCCCAGGAGCGATAACTTAATGACTAATGGGGCAGGAGAAGAACACGCTACAGATAATTCACCTTCTGCAATAACTATAGGAGCGTAGTAACGAGGCTTCTTCACTACCCTCTTCCTACGAGATCCACTTTCCCGCTTTCGCTTGAAGTGGACGTCAGCATCTTCTTCCTCCACTTTTTCCACATCAACATATTCTATGGGGATCATGCTTACCCCACCAGAAGCAGCTGTTGGAGCTTCAGCACCCGATCCGCTTCAAAGCGTGGACTTCCTACATTCGAGGCTTCGCTATCATCAACGGCGATGAATTCCCCGAGGCCTGGAATGCGGACCCTCTTACCCTCGCTCTTCTCAGTGACCTTCCGCTTCAGCCGCTGAGAGATTAACTTCACACCAAAGATATTGATAGAAAATTCAGTGGATGTGGAGTTCGAAGTTCTATACCACTGGCAGAATCCCAGGGTCGTCAGAAGGTTCGGAGTCCTTAGCGGCATGCACAGTCACGCCTCAGTACAGCCAGCAATGAAGAACCGCCAGGCACGAGCTCCAGCGATAAGACTCCCCATGAAGGCCAGACTGCTGTTTGGATTGCCTACATACAGTTGGTCATACCCAAACTGGTGGGCAAACCGACTCGGAACATAGGGCTCCAAGTAACAGGTGTCCCCACTTCTATACAACAAGTGTGATGGCCGGGTGCTAACCAGCCACTCGAAGATTTCCCGACTCAATGACTTCTGCCCTTCTCCCACATCCTTAAATTCTTCACCATAGCCCGCATCGCGAATGTAGGGGAAGCATCGGAAAAGACTATAGACGTCATGACGGCCCAGCAGCTTACGGACCACAGCCACATAAGTCTTTGACCATGAACACCCCTCGAATCGATGGAGAAGAGCCATTCGAACACCCTCTGGGGTCTCCTCTCCAGCTTGGATGATGGAAGGACAGTGGAGGGCGAACCATGCCATTAGATAGTATATGGCAAACCTATTCTGGGGTTTGGTCCATCGCGAGGCAAGATAGTCTCCTTTTCCCGCTTCGTTGTTGGTGGCCTACAGAAAGCCTCCGTCAATGCACGAAGGCGTCTTTGAATACAGCACACCATGGCTGGAAGAAGTCTAAGAGAACGATCATGGACTAGACGAACGGCAGGCAATAAGACAGTCGGATGAATGGCATCGTCAGACGAAGACGGCACCACACACCTCTTCAACCAGACCGTTAAGAAACCAGCTAGAAGTGCCTTTCGAGATATCGGTCGACGAGCCTGGTGGTGAAAACTCTGAAGAATATCGCTTTTCTCATAGGGTCCATCATCTTCTTCCAGAATTAAATCCCCTTGAGAGTGCTCTTGCATCCAGCGAAGATGTCTTCATCTGCAACTCAATATGAGCTGCTTCAGGAGTACCTTCCAAGTCGGGGAACAAATAATTTCCCCAGCTCTTCAAGAAGCTCCCTTATGGCTCCCATGCATGCTGGAATAAATGTAGAGGTGGCACATCAATTTCCGGTAGGTCTCAAGCAAAGCGGGCTCTTGCTTCTCCAGAAGTGCCAATTCCGCCTCGCACGGGAAATATTCTTCATATAGGATAGACTCCAAAAGCAGAGCAGAGATTTCTCACATCTCGTGCAGAGCCATACTCAATTCACCAACAGGGGTGAAGAAGGTCCCTGCAGCCGGGCTGTATAACTCAAAGATAGAAGTTCGCTATGCTCATCTGAATGCCATAACAGGTCGCCCTGAAGGTCTCGTAAAGTCCCAGCCTCTTCAGATCCTCCTCAAAATGAGTAAGGACATGTAAAGTCAAGTCCCTCCACCATGCCTTGGGAGGGTGAATCCACCCTGGAGTTCTGAAATCAGTGGCTGAATAATTGCCACAAACTTTAAAGAGCTGATTTCCAAAGGTCTGAGCCACCTCGGGGTTTTCTCCTACTGGGATGTCTGGAAGTACATTCCCAGGGTGGAGACCCAATATGCAGGGAGGAGGACCCGCCCTTGTGTAACCGGGGGATGGAATTATCAACCTCCCCACGTGAACGGAGTCAGTAGTTCGAGTCACTTGCCACTGCATCTTTCGAGCCCTCGTCACGCATTGAAAGAAGGACAAGGGAAAATGCCGCTTGCTAGATGGGAGATAGTATTTCTCGCCATCCAATTTAAAAATCCACTGTCCCTCTTCGGCTAGCAGCTGGTGATCGTTGTCTGGCGCTGTATCTCCAAACATGAAGCCGGGCTTTTGATAGATTCTTCGGTCAGAATTTTCAAGGGGAGCAGTAGTTAAGATGCTCCTCATGGTGCGCTGATCCCCACCATGAATAAATGCATCCCAAGCAGGAGAGCTTCGCTCGCTGAATAATGAAACCTGCCCTTGAAACTGCAGGCTGACGTGACCATCTAGCCCCCTGGCTGTGTCAAAAAGACTGTTCAGAGGACCAGGAGTATAGTGCACTGCAAAAATAAGGAGAAACTATGAATAGTTCATCAGCTAAACAAGGGCTAAGACAAGAATGCAATTTTTGTTAAGGCATAGCCTCACTCTCGAGTGAAGCTGGCCTAATGATAGCTTCGCAGCTACAGCGTAACTCGCGCTCCACACGAAGGCAGGAAGCGGGAAAGTATCCAAGTGTTAGCTTCGCTCTAGAAGCTTGACCTCGAACAACAGAACATAACAAAGCCCCAGGAGCTAACTTCGTCAGAAGGGTACTGCTGCCTAAAAAATTATTTTAAGGGTACTAAGGTCCTTTTTAGTCACACTCCAAAGGCTAGCTTCGCACCCTATCATTCAATGAGATGTGAACCACCTAAGGGATAGCTTCGCCTGAAAGCTTGAAGAAGGGACCCTTCGGTTCTACGATTCCCGATCAAGAAATCAAGGAAAATTTAGGGAATTGAACTCCTTAAGATCACGAGATCATGATTGATCGTTCTGGGTTCATCAGAAGATAGCCAAAGATCGGCTTTAAAAGAGAGATAAAAATCTCTGATCAAAAGGGAAAAATCCCTACCCGTGATAGGTCGTTCGATGACCGGAGGAGGAGAAGGACCCTTCGTCATAGAGGTTGCTACCTCTTTTCCTGCTCATCTCTTGGGAGCCATTGAAGAACTGAAGAAGTTCTTGGATTCTCAAACGAAGAAGAAAGAAGAAGAAAGGGCTTACAGTGCTCTGAAAATACAAAGAGAAGTGGTGCCTTCTCTTTCAGCCCGATCAGGCTTTTATAGGCTGATGATTGCCTAAATGTCGCCTCCTCAAAAGGAGCGCAGGCAGTCGTTTCAAATTAATTTGAAATGGCGCCTAAAACACTTTCCCAAGAAGCGTTACTTCAGCCCCACTAAGGGCTAACTCCGCCGTGAGTCTAATGCTGGCTTAGCGCGACGTATGAATGACTTCACTGACAAACATGCTTTAGCTCCACTAAAAGCACATCTCTAGCTTCGCGAAAATTTCGTGCTAGCTTCGCCAGAAACTGGTTCCTGACTTATTTGAAAATCGGTCCCCAATTTCGCTAGGAGTTTAACTCCGCTGAGAGCTTCTAATTCCACCTAGAGAAAAGACTTACCTAAGTTGGTCCGCTTCAGGTCTTCTCGAGTTAAAAAGAAAGAGAAACAAAACAGATTAGCAGTAAAACAAAGAAAAAAAATGCAAGCATGGCACGCTAAGGCAAATTCTTTGGGGCGAAGCAATTTATATCCGATTCAGTTGCAATTTAAGGATGGATTTCAATTAAGCAGAAGGTAGCCTCGCTTGCGCAGTGATGATGGGCTAGCTTAGCGTAAGCCAAGTCTTAGCTCCGCCTAAGGCAGTTATACTGAAGGAGCGTTAAAAAAAGCTAAGTCTTAGCCTCGCCTATACGGCTAAGCCAGACTGATCCAGAGGGACGCAGTCGTGACCCCAACTGTATGGCAAGACTGGCTCAACCTATCCCAATCCTTGCCTATGTGGCGAACTTAGTAGGCAAGTATGCAATGATCTTTCTTTGATCAAGCGAAAATGATAGCTTCACCGGGAAGCTGGGAAATAGGACTGAAGCCCTTCTCTACAGATCAGTTAGATACAAAATGAAGAACAAGAGAAATCAATCCCTGAAGCAGCTGATAAAGCTAAATTAAGGGAGATAAACTCCCTAAAGTCATTAGTTCATTGGTAAAGTCTCTGGATGACCGAGACTCACTAGTTCTTGGCCGGTTAATGACCAGAGTGGGCACCCCCACTGTTTCAAAAATCTGAGTATATTTCTTAGAACAACCAGGAGAAGTTATGAACAGACTGCTTCTCTGTAGAGGACTTCAAGTGTCATATTTATAGGCCTCATGGCCTGATCGCACCGCTGCTGCTTCAAGCATAGAAGCGTGAGCGAATTTAAGGCATTTACTGGGCCTTGAGAAAGGGAATAATCTCCCTTAAAAATGCACAAGGAAGGAATGATCTCCCTCGTTAATGCAAGAGAAGTTATTTCAACTTCAGGAAAGGAAATAATCCTTCTCGTAACTAGCCGAAAGCAGTTAGTCTCGGGAAAGGAATGGCGTTCCAAGACCAATTTGAAGCGAATCTCCTCCGGGAGACTCGGACGTGAAGCTACCCAGGATCGCGAATCTACACGACTCCTCGGTGAACTTATTCCAATCCGGAAGCAGGATTGAAAGCGAAGCTGAACTCAACCACCATGGCGACGTTTGTACTTCACATACCATCAATCAAAGCAATTCAAAGTATTTCAAAGCCTGAACCATTCCATTGTAAACTTTTGAAAACTTTGAAGGGGGTCTTGTTGACACTTTAAAAAAGACAAGATTCTTACTGGCCTGAACAATGTCTAAACTTGTTGACATTTATAAAAGACAAGTGACAGACAAGCTGACGACCAGTTCTGTACCCATCTCCGAGGGACAACGCAGCAACTTGGACTCTACTGATCCAGTGAAGCAGACAGTGAGCCCAGATTGTCTCTGAAGAGACCTAAGCTGGTCTAAGATGCTATATTGGCTTAACACTTAGCATCACATGAGCCCAAGGGGATAGCCTCACCTGAGAGGCTAAGTTTATTCAACTTCGCCTTGAAGCTATTCAAAGCTCTATCAGTGAGTTAACTTACAGCTTCGCCTAAAGCACTCAGTTAACTCTGCAGAGAGTTAGCTTCGCTCGAAGTCACACACAACCGCGCAAAAGGATGTTCGGTAGCTTCGTCACAGATGTTATCTAGCTCCGCTGAAGAGCTTTCTTCTAACTTCATCAGATACTCCTTCCAACTCCGCTACGAGCTCAATGCGGCAGCTCAGCTGCGGGTCTTTCATGGTCAACTTTTGACCAATTAAATCTTCAGATAGATGAGATCAAATCAAATCAATTCAAGATCAAGATCAAATCTAATCAAGATCAAATCTGAGATCAAATTTGGCAGTTGTTTGTCATAATCTCTTGACTCTCCTAAAACAAATTAGAAGATCAGAGGAGATCTTTCAATTATTTGGAAAGAATCAAAACAGATCAGGAGATCGACCTACCTGCTATTCTTAGCTTCGTAGAAGCTGATTCTAACCTCGCAGCAAGGCTACTTTCCAGATTTAAATAGATTGACTCAATCTATTTCCAGATTTTTAAGGGACAATTATACCCCTGCTTTCCCTATAAATAGCCCACCAGAGGCATACAACCAAAAAAAAAGGAGGGAGAGCACGCAGACAAAAAACACACGCGCACAGAGAGAGAGGCGGCTAAACAGAGATCTATTCTCTAGCTTCCAAGAATTCAGGGAATTCAGGGAACTACTTCTCTAATCAGGGTGCTGATACCCTATACTTCCTTCCTCTCAAGGAATTTCCGGAACCAGGCGAGAAGGAATTCCCAAGTGGAGGCAGTTTGAGAAGTAAAAGAGGGTTCTACCAACCTTCTATTCTCTGATTCCCCGAACCAGGCGAGAAGGGAATCCCATCGATCGCATCGTCAAAGAGATAAAGTGGTTGCGCGCTGACCAGATTCCTATCGACACACTTCTCCAGAATCTCAGAGGAGATCTACTTGCAATCTTTTGTGTTAAATTTAGCTCCTCGACACTTTTTTGTAAGTTTTCCCCTTTGCAAAATCAATGAAAAACAGACCGTTATTATAATTATTGAACTGGTATTATATTTATATTGGATATGCCTAGATACGCTTCCGCTTCGCTCGGCTTCACATAGCTAATTAACAGATTAAATTATTGTTGTTATAGATATGGTTGTGTAAAGTTTGAAATGTTTAACTATACTATTCTCCTGTATCATGTTATATGACTGAATTATTACCTAACATATGATGCTCACATGATACCGACATGTTAATTACCTGACCCGGATATGTATATACTTGACACCTGATCTCTGACATTTGATATCTGACACCGATACTTGACATGTTATTATTTAGCACAGGATCCCTGACACTTGATATTTGACACCGGTACTTGATATGTTATCATGTGACACCTGAGACCTGACAATTGACATGTTATCACTTGATTCTTGACATTTGCTATCACCTGGTACTGATACATTTGACCTGATATTGTGACACCTGACTGGATACTATTACACCTGACACCTGTATTACATTGCATATTCATGATTATCACTTTTACAGGAACTTGGCATGATTATTATACTGTTACCAAACATCTGGTGCTCCTGAACTCCTATACTCCTGAATTCCTATATTCCTGAACCCTGTAACAGGGAGACTCCTAAAATTATGCTCCTGATTTATACTCCTATTGATCCCGTAATTGGATAACCATAGATATTGGATTACTTTGAATACCCCGTGGACATTATCACTGGACAATCTGTAATAATTGAACAACTTACACCGGGACGGGGGAAATTGATGGGTATCGATATAGCTTCCGTGTTTATGGTGGCCATACAAATATTGTACAACTAATTCTTAGGATTCGACCTGGAGGCCACCAGGTGTTTTCATGGGGTGTACTGGCACCCCTACTCCCCTGCCTGCCTGTCGGGTGTGCCGTAGTCCCCTGGGTATATTCCTTTGGGGAGCGGTGACACTTATTCCTGTTCAGGCGTATACTAAGTCCTACGGGCATATAATAAGACCCGGTACCTAGCGGTACATTCTGGCTCAGTACCTGATACTCCTACATCGTTGTCCCGAGCATGCAAGGGACCAATTCTAAATATGGTTTGTTGATCCCAATCAGTTTCTAATAACCAACCTCGCTTGACTTGTATGCGAAGGTATATGGTATGGGACATATACCAAAACATACAAATTGGACGAGTCTTATTAATTAATAATAACATGCTTCTGACATCTGAATAGCGCCATACTTGATCTATACTTGTGAGACCGGTGACCCATTACATTATCATGCTCGCCACTTACATAAGACATCTATGCTACTGTGTTGAATTACCTGACTTGCTTATTTTTGGGTTTCCATACCGTTTTCTATGTATGTTTTTCGATTCAGATTTATTGATGTACATGTATTTACTTGATTTTGAATTTGCTATCATTCCTTTAAATTCCTTTATGTTACTTGTTATTGCCTGTACCTGTATG
The DNA here is from genome assembly GCA_038442645.1 of Agave tequilana. Classification (NCBI taxonomy): domain Eukaryota; kingdom Viridiplantae; phylum Streptophyta; class Magnoliopsida; order Asparagales; family Asparagaceae; genus Agave; species Agave tequilana. The sequence continues at coordinate 8,778 of JAVJIF010024417.1, read as the reverse complement.
CCTGGACCACATCACTTAATCATGTACACGTGTGACTGCCTGAGCACGCCAACTGGCTTTATCATATATACTCGTCGGGTTGCTTTCTGACAACCCTGGATCCTTATATCTAGATCCTGGAGTCTGAACCGTAGTGACCTTGCTGTATTTGATCAGAGTGCACAACAGAAGCGTGGATTAGTGGTTACCTGTCAGGACCCTCTTTCTTCCAGCCTCTCCTTGATCGGTTCGCGAGATTCTCATCTTTCTACTTGTGAGTACTTTCTCGTATTTCATATTGTACATCCTGCTTTTGTACTTCTTAGTGATCTTATATTCTTGAGATATTGTGTCATGCTCTGTGATAACTATGTACTTGTGTTATTATCGCTAGAATGTATATTACCACTGTGCTTCCGTACTCTGATTCTTATCTGTACTGATGCTTGCGTATATACTGAGGTTATTTCAACCTGTGTATATACGTCACAATAACGTCTCCATACCCGTGAGATCGGGGCGTTACACTCATTTAGTGATTATAACCCTGGGCTTCTTTTACTAAAAGGACTTATGACCCTTGGGCTACATTCATTGAATCAAGAACCTTTTGATTTTCTTTCATTATAGTTGTGACCCTTAGGCTAGATTCATTGAATCTAAACAATCCCCTAGAGCTACCTTCATTAAGGAATGGCGACCCTTGAGCTACCGGTAGAGCCTATAAATAGGCTCTCTTGTAATTCATTTGGAATATGACAAAAACAACAAGGAGATCACCTGAAAAGTAAGAGTGTGTTCAGTTGTAAGTAGAAACTTGTCCTGCATTAGACCGAGGAGGTCACTTGCCTGTTCAGATCAAGGAGATTACCTAAGAATCTGATTGGTGCACACCAGAGTTCTTCAACTGCTGTTCCTGAGGGCAATTTGATTTTGGGATCCTTGCATCAGAGTAAGCCAATTATTGCTTCAAGCACAGCATTCAAGGATGCACAATAGCTCTACTACTCGGGAATACTCTAACATCAGAGCCGCCTTCTCAGAGTCACTCTCAATTCGAAAACACTCTGATCTCGTGTTACAATTTAGAAAGGCTAAAGAAAAGTTCACTTCTCTCTAATCTATATTTTTCATTTTGTTCTAACAATCTTGAAGCAATATTGGCTTAACTATGGACCCAGCTAAGACTATTATAGTGGATTGCCTAGAAATAGAGAATTTTAACGGATCAAACTTCTCAATACTTGGCGTCATAAAGTAATCTTTGGGATGCAACTCCTAAAATTTACTATGTTATTTCAGAAGAGAAATACAACTTTGAAGAGAATTCAGAGACTGAAGTATCATGGGAACGAGATGACTACTTATGCAGGAGCTATCTCCTCAGATGCCTTGTATATCATCTTGCAGATGTCTACTCCAACAAGCTCTCTGTAAAAGATATATGGAATGCTTTAGAAGATAGAAGTTGTCCAAATCTTATCTCATAGATAAGTTTTTAGATTTCAAATTTGATGGTGATACTAAAGTCCTGCCTCAGGTCAAGGAACTTGAAAAACTTGTAATGAAGTTAAAGGATGAGAATATCACCCTTTGCAACACTTTCATCTCTGATGCTATAGTCGACAAGCTTCCTCCTCATGGATGTAATTCTTCACTGACATTCGTAGAAGGAAGAAGCAGGTGTTGCTATCCGACCTGAAGAGGTTCATTTGGATTGAGGACGAGATCATGTCTCGAGCAAAAAATAAACTACTTGCGAAGCAGAAGGCATTTGCTAACATGGTGGCTTCCAAGTCCGACAAAGATTTTTCTAAGAAGAAGAACCAGAATTCAAAAAAACCTAAACGTGCAGAAGAAAGAGTTCAAAGAAACTGGTAGGTGCTTCAACTGCGACAAGCAAGACCACTTTGCTAAGGCATGTAAGCACCAAAGAAAGAAGAAAAAGAGGAGGCCCACCATGTCAATCATGACGACAACTTAGTTGCTATGCTCTTTCAGGTGACAACTCTCTCTAAAAACTCTGATTCATGGCTAGATACAGGTGCTAATGCCATGTCTGCTCCAACAAAGATATATTCTCCACCTATATTGCTGCAAAGGAGAACGTGTCAATGGCTGATCATTCCACTGTTGTTGTGCTTGGAACCGGGACCGTGGTGTTGACCTTTACTTTAGGGAAGACTCACATTGAAGAGTGTGAAACACGTTCCATCAATTTTCAAGAATCTAGTCTCTGGGAGCCTGCTGTGTGATGCGGGAATGAGGCTAAATTTTTAAGATGAAAAGGCTATATTGTCCTACAGGAAGATGTACTTTGCCAATGTTACCACACAAATGGCATGTACTAGATAAGTACTATTGTACCCACTTCAATTATTAATGAAATCTCTACTTCTGAGTACTCTCCTACTCTATGGTACAATAGATTAGGTCATGTAAACTATAGGAAAATATTAAATATGAAGAAATTAGGCTTACTTCAAAACTACGAGGGTAATAAGCCTGAAACATATGAAGTATGTGTATAAGCCAAGATCATAAGAAACCATTTCCAACTGTTACAAGGAGATCAAATCTGCTGGACCTGATTCATTCGGACACCTGCGACTTCAAGAGCTTCGTGACTAGAGGTGGCATGAAATACTTCTTCACCTTCATTGACGACTATTCTCGCTTCTGCCATGTGTACTTATTGAAGTCAAAAGATGAAGCTTTTAGCAAGTTCATCGAGTTTCAAACTCGAGTAGAGAAGCAACTTGGGCATCTAGTAAAGAAGCTTAGAAGCGATAGAGGTGGCGAGTACCGGTCGAAGGAAACTGAAGCATATCTTAAGGAACATGGCATCATTGCAGAGACGACTGCTCCGTACTCTCCACAGTCCAATAGAATTGCAGAAAGGAAGAACCACACACTTACTGAGTTGGCAAACTATGTTGATTACATCCGGTTTACCTACCTGCTACTAGGAAGAGTTATTGTTGATGGCTGACTGGATCCTAAATCGACCTTACTCCAAATCTGATACTACTCCACATCAGTAATGGTTAGGATATCAAGCATTCCTAGACAATCTCAAAGTGTGGGGTGTCTTGCCTATGTTCGGATACTAGATATCAGGAGGTCAAAGCTTCGTCCTAAGGCAAACAGGTGTGTATTGTTGACACTTAAAAAAGACAAGATTCTTACTGGCCTGAACAATGTCTAAACTTGTTGACATTTACAAAAGACGAGTGACAGACAAGCTGACGACCAGTTTTCACCCATCTCCGAGGGACAAGGACGCAACTTGGACTCCACTGATCCAGTCAAGCAGACAGTAAGCCCGGATTGTCTCTGAACAGACCTCAGCAGGTCTAAGATGCTAACGCTTAGCATCACATGAGCCCAAAGGGATAGCCTCGCCTGAGAGGCTAAGATCATCCAACTTCTCCTTAAAGCCATTCAAAGCTCCGCCAGGAAGCTAACTTATAACTTCGCCTGAACTGCTGAAGCGTAACTCTACAGAGAGAGTTAGCTCCACCTGAAGCCACACGCAACTGCGCAGAAAGGGTATGCAGTAGCTTCGCCACAGACGACATCTAGCTCCGCCGAAGAGCTTTCTTCTGACTTCGCCAGATACTTCCTCCAGCCCCGCTGTGAGTTCAAAGCGGGCAGCGCCGCTGCTGGTCTGTTATGGCCAACCTTTGACCAATTAAACCTCTAGATGAGATCAGATCTAATCGGGATCAAGATCAAATCCAATCAAGATCAAATCTAAGATCAAATTTGGCAGTTGATTGCCATAATCTCTTGACTCTTCTAAAACGAGTAAGAGGATTAGGGAAAATCTTCCAATTATATGGAAAGAATCAAAATGGATCAGGAGGATCAACTGACCTGCCATTTCTAGCTTTGCAGAAGCTGATCCTAACCTCGCAGCAAGGCTACTTTTCAGATTTAAACAGATTTGATTCAATCTGTTTCTATACTTTCAAGGGACAATTATACCCTTGCTCTCCTTATAAATAGCCCACCAGGGGCACAAGGAGGACAGACCACAGACACGCGCAAGAGACCCCCGACAAAGAGAGAGAGAACTCTACAAGCAGAGACTTCTTCACGACGCACCGCGCGCACAAGAATTCAGAGACTTTTAGAGAATTGCTTCTCTATTCAGGGTGCTGATACCCTAATATTTTCTTCTTGAGGGATCTCCAGAACCAGGCAAGAAGGAATTCCTAATTGAAGGCAGTTTTGAAAAGTAGCAAGAGGGTTCTACCAACCTTCTGTTCTCTGATCCCCAAACTAGGCGAAAAGGAAATCTCATCGCTCGCATCGTCAAAGGGACAAAGTGGTCGCGCGCTGACCGGACTCCTATCGGCACACTTCTCTAGAAACTCTGAGGAAATCTACTTGTAATCTTCTGTATTACTTATAATTTAGCTCCTCAACTTTTATTGTAAGTTTTCCCCTTTGCAAATCAATGGAAAACAAGGTGGCGACTCCACTGGGAAAGGAATTCTCTGATGTTGAGAATCAAGTGTCGCAATGTGACGAACAGACCTTCGGGTCTATCTCTGAATTCGGGAAAGCCGGTGCAGCCAGAACCCCTCTGGCTAAATCTTCAATGCAAGTCTCTGCGGAACAGATAAGGCTCCCTGCGAGCCTACTGCGGTTCTCTGGCGCAACAAAGAAACACGCCCGCAGTCCAAGTCCTTCACTTTCGAGAACTTGGTCGTTCACTTCGACCAGAAAAATTTGAAGAAGTCCTCTCTGGGGGTGGTCTAATGCTTCATGCATGGAAACATAGAAAGGACTCCACAGCTAAGGTTTCAGAACAGAAACCAGAAGCAGAATTCTGCCAACACCCTTCAGCCTCGCGTGTGGCTTGTCAGGTTCCTTGCGAACCTAAGTATCCTCTACCAAAGCAGATGTGGAGGCCAAAACAGAAGGCTCTGGGCAAAACCTTGTTTTCCATTGATTTGCAAAGGGGAAAACTTACAATAAAAAGTTGAGGAGCTAAATTACAAGTAATACAGAAGATTACAAGTAGATCTCCTCAGAGATTCTGGAGAAGTGTGCCGATAGGAGTCTGGTCAGTGCGCGACCACTTTGTCCCTTTGACGATGCGAGCGATGAGATTCCCTTCTCGCCTGGTTCGGGGAATCAGAGAACAGAAGGTTGGTAGAACCCTCTTGCTACTTCTCAAAATCGCCTTCAATTAGGAATTCCTTCCGCCTAATTTTGGAGATCCCTCAAGAAGAAAGTATTAGGGTATCAGCACCCTGAATAGAGAAGCAATTCTCTAAAAGTTTCTGAATTCTTGTGCGCGCGATGCGTCGTGAAGAAGTCTCTGCTTGTGGAGTCCTCTCTCTCTTTGCCGGGGGTCTCTTGCGCGTGTCCGTGATCTGTCCTCCTTGTGCCCCTGGTGGGCTATTTATAAGGAGAGCAAGGGTATAATTGTCCCTTAAAAGTATAGAAACAGATTGAATCAAATCTGTTTAAATCTGGAAAGTAGCCTTGCTGTGAGGCTAGGATTAGCTTCTGCGAAGCTAGAAATGGCAGGTCGGTTGATCCTCCTGATCCGTTTTGATTCTTTCCATATAATTGGAAGATTTTCCTTAATCCTCTTACTCGTTTTAGAAGAGTCAAGAGATTATGACAATCAACTGCCAAATTTGATCTCAGATTTGATCTTGATCCCGATTAGATCTGATCTCATCTGGAGGTTTAATTGGTCAAAGGTTGACCATAACAGACCAGCAGCGGCGCTGCCCACTTTGAACTCACAGCGGGGTTGGAGGCAGTATCTGGCGAAGTCAGAAGAAACCTCTTCGGTGGAGCTAGATGTCATCTGTGGCGAAGCTACCGCATACCCTTTCCGCGCAGTTGCGTGTGGCTTCAGGCGGAGCTAACTCTCTCTGCATAGTTATGCTTCAGCAGTTCAGGCGAAGCTATAACTTAGCTTCCTGGTGGAGCTTTGAATGGTTTCAAGGCGAAGTTGGATGATCTTAGCCTCTCAGGCAAGGTTATCCCTTTGGGCTCATGTGATGCTAAGCGTTAGCATCTTAGACCTGCTGAGGTCTGTTCAAAGACAATCTGGGCTCACTGTCTGCTTGACTGGATCAGTGGAGTCCAAGTTGCTTCCCTGTCCCTCGGAGATGGGTGAAAACTGGTCGTCAGCTTGTCTGTCACTCGTCTTTATAAATGTTAACAAGTTTAGACATTGTTCAGGCCAGTAAGAATCTTATCTTTTTTAAGTGTCAACAAGACCCCTTCAAAGTTTTTGAAAGTCTGCAATGGCTCAGACTTCGACATACTTTGAATTGCTTTGATCGGTGGTATGTGAAGTACGAACGTCGCCATGGTGGCTAAGTTCAGTTTCGCTTTCAATCCTGCTTTGGGATAAGTTCGCCGAAGAATCATATAGATTCGTGTCTGGGTAGCTTCGCGTCTGGGCTTCCCAGAATAAGTTTGCTCTGAAACATCTGTTTCTTCCTGAGGCTAGTGCTGTGGACCGGTTACGAGAAAGATTACTCCTTCTCTCGCATTGATCGAGGGAGATATTCTCCCTTTGTGCATTTCCGAGGGAGGATATTCCTTTTTTTTAAGGCGCCATAAATGCCTTTATGAGGGAGACGCTTCTTCCTTTGCACGGTTCCAAGAAAAACCGTCCCTTTTCTCAAGGCACAATAAAAGCCTTAAATGCGCTCGTGCTTCCACGCTTGAGGCGGCAATGCTCAGGCCATGAGGCCTATAAATAGGACACCTGAGGTCCTCTGAAGAGAAGTGATCTGCTCTTCCTCTCTTCTCTTGATTGAGAGAGATACTCAGATCTTTGAACTAGTGGGGATGCCCACTCTGGTTATTACCCGGCCAAGGACCGGTAAGTCTCGGTCATCCAGAGGCTTTACCAATGGACTTTAGGGAGTTTATCTCCCTTAATTTAGCTTTAACAGCTGCCTCAGGGATTAATTTTCCCTTATTGATATGCAAAGAAGGGTTTCATCCCCGTTCCCAGCTTCCGGCGAAGCTATCTTTCAAACAAAGAAAGATAATTGCATGCTTGTTAAGTTCGCCACACAGGCAAAACTTGGGACTTAATCTCTCCAAAGTTGAGCCAGTCTTGCCATATAGGTGGGGCCAAGACTGCGTCCCTCAGGATAAGTTTGGCTTAGCTATATAGGCGAGGCTAGGACTTGGCTTATGCTGAGCTAGCTCATCATCATTGTGCAAGCGAGGCTATCCTCTGCTTAACTGAAACTAGAATTCGTTGTTAAACTGCGACTGAATCGGATTTAAATTGCTTCGCTCCAAAGAATTTGACTTAGCGCTTTTGCAGCTTTTCTTTGACTTACTGCTAACTTGTTTTAGTTTGCATCGTAGTGAGCTACGTTCGCCAATCTTGTGACTTGATGAAAGACCACAGAAAGTTGCCTCTTGCTTTTTCAGTTGAAACTTAAATCCTAAGCAGGAGGAACAACTGGGGCAGCTGATGTGTGTTCCCGGAAGAGATTGGCAGTCGCTTATCCGAGATGATTCACTTCGAGGCGAGGCTGGTAGCCGCTTATCCGAGATGATCCACTTCGGGAAAGCGGACGTCACCTGTAAGGTCACGGATCTTCCCATTTCCAATTTTCATCAAAGAAGATCCAACCTGCTGGTGGCGATCAGATCTTCGCCAGTTTTGATCAAAGAAGGTCCAGCTTCCTGGTGGCACAATCTGCCATTATGCGAAGGATTGCGGCCTTGTCTGGTGGTGGCACCATCTGTTCCGCGAAGGATTACAGCCTTGTGCAGGAGAAAGGCCTTTCATGTCCAGTTGGTTTGGCTTGGAAGTAGATAGGACCACTTGTATGCCTTTTGAGCAAATGACTTTGTTGTATGAAACACAATCTTGATGTAGTATCATTATACCTTCCTTTTAAATCAATAAAAGTTCATTTTTTGCTCATCTGATTTTTGCTTTGCCTTTATTTTGAATTAACTCAGCGGAGCCATGCGAAGCTAAGGACAATCCTTTCTTAATCAGGGACGAGCTTCCAGCGAAGCTAACATAAATTTTTCCGCGAAGTTCGGACTGTGCCTTTAGCGGAGCTATCGATACGTCGCGCTAAGTCAGCACTTGACTTGTGGCGGAGTTAGCCCTAAGCGGCGGGGTAGCATCAGTGATTCTCGGGAAGGCGCTTTAGGCACCGTTTCAAATTAATTTAAAAAGACAGCCTGTACTCTTTTCGAGGCATCATTTCAGGCGATCATCGGCCTATAAAAGCCCGACCGGGCTGAGAGAGAAAGTCATCACTTCTCTTTGAATTTTCCAGAGCACTTGACTCTTCTTCTTCTTTCTTCTTCATTCAAGAGTTTAAGAACTTTCACAGTTCTTCAATGGCTCCCAAGAGACGAGCGGGAAAAGAGGTCGCAACCTCTGCAACGGAGGGTCCTTCTCCTCCTCTGGTCATCGAACGACCGATCGCCGGTAGGGATTTTCCCTTTAAGAGAGATATTGTCATTTCTCTCTTTAAGCCAATTTTTGGCTATCATTAAATGAATTCAGGACGATCAATCATGATCTTTGTGATTTTAGGGAGTTCAATTCCCTGAATTTCTTTAATTTCTTGATCGGGAATCTAAGAACTGAAGAGTTCTTCTTTAAGCTTCCAAGCGAAGCTATTCTTAAGCAGTTCACATCCTGTTGAATGACAGAATGCGAAGCTGTCCTTTGAAATTTGACAGAAAAGGACCGTAATGCCCTTAAAATGATTTTTTTGACCATAATATCCTTCTGACGAAGTTAGTCCTCAGGGCTGTATCGCATTC